>NW_020869753.1:585363-595364 GCF_003789085.1 Penaeus vannamei | reverse complement strand
GGAGGAGGGAGGAAGGGAAGGAGGAGGAGGAGGAGAAGAGAGGAGTAGAAGGCGAGTAGGAGAGGAGGAGAGGAGGGGGAGAGGTAGAAGAAGAAAGAGGAAAGAGAAGAAGAAGAAGAAGACGAAGAGGAGGAGGAGCGACGGCGCGGTAACGAAGAAGGAGGAGGCGAAGACGGAAAAGATGATGGAGAAGATATAAAAGATATAAAGCGGTGGAAATTGTGGCTATCTTGTATTCATTCTACCACATCCACTTACTGAGCGGCCTTTCTCTCTGGGTATACCACGTACACACAACACAGAGAAATAAAATAGAGAGAGAAAGAGAGATAGAGAGAGAGAGAGATAGGTCGATAGATAGATAGATAGATACATATAGATATACAGATAAGGAAGATAGATAGCACATGTGCACTAGTTATTTTTTTAAGATTTATTTATTTTGTTTTTTTGTTAGACATTTGAAGCTGCAGTGTCGACATAGGGGGTCTGACCTGGTTTGTGACTCCCCTGGGTTTTAAGTGTCTTACAATCTGCTGTCATAATCCCTTTCAGGCAGGCTGTTATCCTAATTATCCAGTGACTCTCTATATATGTATATAATATATTAGCTAGACTCTCCTGTTATCCTAATTATCAGTGACTCTCCTATATATGTATATAATATATTAGCTATGACTCTCCTGTTATCCTAATTATCCAGTGACTCTCCTATATATGTATATAATATATTAGCTATGACTCTCCTGTTATCCTAATTATCCAGTGACTCTCTCATATATATATATATATATACTATATATATAAATTATATATATATATATGTATATATATTATATATATATATTATATATATATATATATATATATATATATAATATATATATATATATATATATATTATATATATATATATATATAGTAATATAATATATATATATATATAATATATATATATTAGCTATGACTATCCTGTTATTATCCTAATATATTAGCCATGACTCTCCTGACTAGACGTTAGCTGTCACGATTGCGACGACAAGTGGAATGACTGGCATACGAAGAGTTGGAACTATGACGGAGACTTTGCTATGACAAGACCTGTCCCTTTCCCCTTTATAACCTTAACACTTTCCATTTTCTTTCTATTCGATATGATTAAAAAAAAACTTTCCATGTCTACTATTTGGTTTGTTTCCTCATGATTCTCAGGATCGGAAATCATTCTGTGTTAGCCATATTTGACCAAGCGAAGGTCATTATCCAGGTGTGTGTACCACCTCTAAATACAAATCTAAAAATAAAAGATTTCACAGACTTATTTTCTGTGGTGACTCTACCTTTATATTTCTGAGACAAACTCACACACACACACACAAAGACATATATGTATTAACATATATACAAATACATACATTTATACATATATTTATATACAGACATTAATACACACACACGCAACACATAGACACACACACACAACACACCACACACACACACACACACACACACACACACACACACACACACACACACACCACACACACACCCACACACACACACACCACACCACACCAACACACACATTACCAATATATATATATATATATATATATATATATATATCTCCCGATCGAGATGCCAACAAAAGGAATCCGTGAAGAGACCCCCTTCCCCCCCCATGCCTCCCCCCTCCCCTTAATGCCATCTTGGAGGCCTCATTAATTTGTGGTTTCTCCTCCCCCCCCCCCCCCTGTAGGCCTACACCTGCCTCAGCTGGACCTATTAAGCGGAGCCTATAAAACCGGTCCTTTAAACTGGGCTTCGTTGAGTGAAGTGGCTCTATCATTCCACGGAGTGAGGAGATGAAGAGGGGGAAAGATATAAAGAGGAGGAGAACGTGTAAATTGGATTTATAAAAAAAAAAAATATTATATATACCTCAAATTACAATCTGTTTTTAGTTCTAATTTACATACATACAATATATATATATAAATATATATATTATATATATATAATATATAGATATATTATATATAAGTTCTGTATGAGACTTAAATATGCTATTCTCTCTCCTCTCTCTGCTCTCTCTATCTCTCTCTCTCTATTTCTCTCTCTCCCTTCTCTCATTCCTCTCTCTCTCGCCCCTCTCTCTCTGTCTCCCCCTCTTCTGTCTCTCTCCTCTCTCTCTCTCTCTCTCCTCTCTCTTCTCTCTCTCTCTCTCTTCTTCTCTCTCTCTATATCTCTCTCTTCTGTATATCTATATATATATATATATATATATATATATATATATATATATATATATATATAATCTGTCTACCTAGTTATCTATTTCTCTCTCATATTCTTCCCCTCACCTCCCTCTCTTTATCTATGTATGTATCTCTCTTTTTAAATCAAAGTTAACCGACAAAATTTCTTCAGAGAACAAAGTCCACACTTTTAAATAAAAGTTAGAGAACAATGTGTAGCTTATTTTTCCTTCAGTAAGCAGCCAAGGAACAGAGAAAAAAATGTGGTTGTCATATAAGGATTATTTAGATTAGTGTTGGGCTGTGTGTGTTGTGTGTGTTGTGTGTGTGTGTGTGTGTGTGTGTTGTGTGGTGTGTGTGTGTGTGTTGTGTGGTTGTGTTGTGTGTGTGTGTGTGTGTGTGTGTTTGTGTGTGGTGTGTTGTGTGTGTGTGTGTGGTGTGTGTGTGGTGTGTAATATACTGATAATAATAGTAAATAATAAGGATGATTAATATAACATAATAAGAATTATAATATAATGAGATAGAGAAGAAAAGAAGCAAAAAATAGTAAGAAGGAGAAGCAAAAAGAAGAAATGAGAATAAAAAAGAGTAAATTAGCAAAATAAAAAAAACAGAAACAAAGAAAAAGGAATTAGAAAGAAGAAGAAAAAAAAAAAAAAACTCACTGACGCGTCAATTTTTTTTTTTTTTTTTTTTTTACACAGCTTGCATATTATACATGCAATAACTTTGATGCATTATGTATAAAAGCCTTAAGCTCCTGCATATTAAAATAAAATAAAAACTTGGATTCCCGCAGTTCAGTTTATGAATCAGTGCTTGCAGGCAATGGCCAAGAGGTAAACACAGCAGGGTCTTTGAGAACAACAAAGTCATTTCGTAAAGATGTCTTTGATTTTCTTGTTTCTCTGCCCGTTGACTGCCGTTGCTGTTGGTGATGTTATTGGCGACGGTGTGGTTATTGTTATTATTATTTCTATTTTTGTTGTTTGTTGTTGTTGATAGTGTGGTTGTTTTTTTTCTGGAAATTTTTTTTTGTTTGCTTTTATTCCATCTCTTGTTTTTTTTTTTTATTCATTTTGTTTCGTTATCATTATGTATTTTTTTATTTGATGATGATTACATGATCAATATTAGTGATCAATATCACATTTATCATGAACACTTTAATTATTTATTAGAATTATTATTATCATTATCATCATGATCATTAATTTTGATGATAATATTAGTATTGTTATTATATTATCGCCTATCATTATTTCATTGTTTTACTGATGACTATCATCTTATTGTTTTATGTATCAAAAGTCATTAATTGTTTCATCATCATCATCATTTTTTTCCCCTATTATTTTTATTATCATGTTATCATCTCATTATCATCATTATTCTCATCCTAATCACGCTCGTTATCATAGGATCATTATTCAACATCACATTCATGACCTTAATCATCGTTGCACACCGTCCGCCCCAAAGCCAGGCATACGCTCTGTCAGCACCACAAGCAGACGCCTCTGGTTGCAACATCTGCCAACAAGGACCAATAGCCTCCTACAAATGCTCATGTGTCGAAAGCATTTGCATACGCGCTATCGAGTTCATTTGCAATATACATCGCTATTGCTTCCTTCCGATGTATGGAAGGAGGGAGATGAGAGAGAGAGGAAAAAGGCGATTATAAAGAGAGAGAGAAGAGAGAGAGAGGAAAAAAAAAAGAATTAATCTGTGTGCTTTGTTGCTTTGGTTATCTTGGGAGTAACTAAGGAAGATAAGCGAGAGAGCCGAGAGAGAGAGAGAGAGAGGAGGAGGAGAGGGAGAGGAGAGGAGGGAGAGAGAGAGAGAGGAGAGAGAAGAGAAGGAAAGAGAGAGAGGAGAGAGAGAATGAGAGAGAAGGAGAGAAAGAGAGACAGGACAGAGAGAGAGGAGGGAAAAAAATAATCGTGTGTGCTTGGTATTTTGGTATTCTTTGCTATCTTATGATTTTTTTATTGTTCTTGTTATTGGTTATTCATTCAAGTGTAGTTAATCTGCTTGTGTGGGATCATTATCTAATTGTTTTTTAGTATTGTTCTGTTCGTTATTCTTTTTACTTTTTTTTCGCTATTCTTATTCATTTGTATTATTGTTGTATGTATTTCTTTCTATTTCAGCGTCACTAATATTATGATCATGAATACTATTCCATTATTACTGCAAATTAATGTACATATAAATATTTTATTATCCTTGGGTATCTTATAAGGGATTCATTACTGGTCAGTACCATTATGCATATCATTTTACTATATTAATTTTATATTATCATATCATTAAATATTTATTTTCTATTTCATTATTATCATCATTACATTATTATCGTGTGATTATCGTTAACATTTATCATCATTATTCTCTTCTTATATCTCATTCTAGTAGTAGAAAGTGAGTAGTGATATATCTTGATTCAGTATAAAATTTTATCGTTTATTTGTTGCCATTATTGATTTTCCTTAGCATTTTATACTTAATTTCAAGGTTTCATATCGATATTGTTATTTATTTTATCATATTAATTATCTATATCATTGCTGCTATTCTTATATTTTTCATCACGTTTAGCAAGAGCATTATTATCAATGCATCATATCGGATACGCATTATAGCAAATTATTTATTCTCTTGTTATTTCTGCTAAATTACTCTTGTTCCTCCCATTTACTATTATCATATTCACAGTGTTCTTATAATTTAGAGCATTCCATTATAGACCCACCATAACTTTAGTAGTGATAATGAATGACAATGGAAATAAAACAGGAAAGAAAAGTACGAAGAAATGTCAGAAAAGAAGAGAGAAGAAGAAGAGAGACGGAGCAGGGGGGGGGGAGCAGGCGGGCGACGGGGAAAGAGAGGAGCAAAGACGGCATTCCGCATCCGCGTGCCGCACCGTCACCAGAGAGGGCTGAGTGCGTGGCGGGGGGGGAGAGGGGACAAGAGATAGAATGGACGGGGGAGATTAGTGGGCGGAAAGTGGAGGAGAGTGACTGAGAGAGAGAGAGGAGAAGATGGAGGAGATAAGAGAGAGAGAGAGAGGAGCGATGGAGACGGTGGGAGAGGAATCGGAGACTGAGGAGGAGAGGGTGGAGAAGCTAAGGCGGAGGTAGAAGAGGAAGAAGAGAGGGGAAGAAGAAAGAGAGAGGAGAAGATGGGAGAGAGTAGGAGGACGAGGAAGAGAGATGGGAGCGAGGACGAGAGAAGAAGAGGTGAAGGAACTACCCTACACGTAGGAGGGAAAGAAGAAGGGAGAGAGAGACCGAGACGGAGAGAGAGAGAAGGAGAGAGAGAGAAGCACCTCTCGAGATGACCACTTCAAAAGAGGACGGTGGAGAACGGAGAGGGAGAGAGAGAGAGAGAAGAGAGAGAGCGACAGCAGAGAGAGAGAGGATAAAGACCATGCTGTTTGTACGAGAAAAAGGGGGAGAGAAGAGAGATTACCGTACGAGAGTAAGATGATGCGAGAGAGAGGACGACGAGCGAGAGAGAGAGAGAGAGAGACGGAGAGAGAGAGAGAAGATGAGACCGAGAGAGAAGATAGAGAGAGAGAGAGAGCATAGAAGGAGGCGTAGGAGAGATGAGAGAGAGGGAGGGGGGGGGCTACCCAGGGGCAGAACCACAACCCAGGCAAACACACTCGCCCTTCTTGGTGACAGCCGTCGGAAATCCATTAGCAGGTGGTATTGGGGATACAGGGAGAAGGGAGAAGGGAGGGAGAGAGGGAAGGGTGAGGAAGGGGTAAGGGAGAGAGTAGAGGAGGTAAGGGGGGAGTGAGGGAGAGTCTAAGGGGGAAAGAGGGAAGGAAGAGGGAAGAGTGAGGGAAGAGAAGAGGAAGAGAGAAAGGTAAAGGAGAGAGAGAATAAAGGAGAGAGGGCGAGGGTAAGAGCGAAGTGAGGGAGTGGGTGGGTGATGAGAGGGCGAGGATGGAAGGAGAGGGCGAGAGAGGAGCGATGGTAAGAGAGAGGGAGAGTTAGATTGGTGAGGTGAAGGAGACAGAAAGGAGACGAAAAAAGAAAAAAGAGGAACACCCACCCTGCACCTCACCCGCCATCCCCATCCATACACACTCCCGAGGCAGCCCAACCTACCTACCGGGGCTCCTCATCAGACTCATTCATACCGCTCCGCATCTTATCGCCGCCCCATCTGTCACACGTTCTTCTCTGAGTGCGTGAAAAGGCTCGTGGCGATAAGGCCCTTCAATATTATCAAGTTGCAATAGGTGTGTCTTCAGTACAAGGGGCTTCTTATCAGCTGTCGTTGCCTTAGTAGGTTTGCTATTAGTTTGAGAACAAGCTCTTCGATATAGGCGGCGTGGTGCTAAGGCGTGTGAAGGTGGGTTCGGTTTGCGCTTGTTAATTCCGCTAAGGAGGTTGTGTTTTTGGTCGTGTTGGTAAGTTTGCTGGTTGGTTCGTTAATTGGTTTGTTCGTTTGCTCGTTCGGTAGTTAGCGGGATAATTCAGAACTTAAACTGAAATGGATTGTTATGATTTTTTTTTTTTTTTTTTTTTTTTTTTTTTTACCAGAGGTGTCTCTAGTCTAACTCAAAATGGCAATCTGTTTCGTTTGTTAGCAGGATAACTGCAATAAGGTCTTTATGAACAGATTTTTAAATGAACTTTTTACCAGATATTTGTGTCTCAGGACCTAGAACACCTAGATCTATCAATTTTGGTGGTTGATACAGGGATCCCAAGAATCTTTTGAATATTGCATCATAGCCGGAGGTTATGTTTCGAGTGTTCTCCCGTCCAACACGCACGAGAAGCTCCAGCCAGGTTAATGGTTAATAGCCCCCACACTTCCTCACCTGTCTAGGATTACCTCCCTGCTGTTACTACGAGAAAAAGGTGATCTGTCATTATCTTTATTAGCCTGTTGTTATTTTTTTCGTATTTGTTATCACTTCTCTTTTGTTTCTTCTTCTCTCCATCTTCTCATTCCCCTCCACCAACAACTCCCATCTCGTGTAGCGCGTTACTCTACTCCTATCTGGAATCACATAATCATTCATATTGGCCTAATCATCATCGTTGTTATCATTAATGCCATCATCATGATTATCTTTATTGTCGTTACTACTTACAAGTACTGTTGTTTCTATCCTATCCGTAATATTATTTGTTGGTTTCTGGTCTGCTACTAATTAGTTTACCAGACTTTATCATTATCGACTCTGCTCTGTTTCATAGTTTCAATTATCACAATACCAAATATTTATCTTATCATTCACAATTAATACCATTGCAGCACCATGCGCATATAATATAACAACACTGGATAACAGCAATGAACCTACTCCATCTACCGATTCATAGAAACAAATGAGGACATTCCATGATCCCACACATCATAATGATATCAATCCAACAATCATCACTATTCAATAATCCATAGTACTACATTATTATTTCGTCCCATAAGCATCACTCTTCAAGACTATCCTACAGCCTGTAACTGGGAAAAATCTACAAGAGAATTGAATTACAGATTGGAGAATCAGATAATTAATGAACAAGGACACCACTAAGAACTGCTATGCTCTGTAGTAACCTCTTTAATTAATGATAAAAAGAGGATAAGTTACGCAATGTACACTGACTTACTAGCATTGAAATAAAAAAATATTAATGGAAGGGTTTGACACCCGTAAGAAATAGACGCAGAAAAGATCTTCATACAACAATTATATTCTTATAATAACCATTTCATTGCCATTTGGTTGTGAGTATCATTACTAAACATATACGTAAGAAGAAAAGAGTATGAGTAAACACCAAATGTTTGTAAAACAATATATTTAAGTTTCAATATATATAAATATAGGTAATATTTATTATGTTTACCATGCATATCATTGTATATTGTATTATATTACATTTTACTGTATATTATACCATATATGTATATAATATTATATGTATATTATCACACACACATCATATATATGTATATACATATATATCGTATAAGTGCATAATCATATGTACAACACATAAATGTATGTATAATATACATACATACATATATATACATGTACATTACGCACATGTATATATATTAGCATACAAGCATACATAAATAAATACTACTATATAAATATATAAGATATATTCATCATACTGGATAAGAATACACACTACACATCATCATCACACACACACACCACACATTATATATAAATATATATATCTAAGCACATACACACATCACACACACAACTACAGTACTAGTATATATACTAAGGGTAAAAGATGATATATATATAATTATCATAGATATATATATACATCTAAGACTGATATAAGACATATTACATGAAGTATATCATAATATATATGATATATAGAATGTATATAGTACAAACATGCGACGTCAACTATCATATAACAATTACATACACCATAAATATTATATAAATTATATATTAATAATATTATACATTAAATATAACTATATTATATAATATTATGAATTAATGGATATATATTATTTATAATTAATATTTAATTATACCTATATATTATAATTTAATAATTATTGATTCATACACACAGTATTATATTCACACCTATATTAACATCACAACGACACAAACGTAGATATACAATCATAATATTATATTATATTATTATAATATGAATATATTACTGACAATGTATATATAACATAATATATTATATACTATAATCAATACATATATAAGGAAGCCTTCCCATTACCACAGGACCAGAGCACATCCATGGATATCCGAACAACGGGCCCGAATCTCATTGCAAGTTTCTCCGAACGCATCGAGCAATTATGATCCCTCCGAGAACTGATAACTACCAAAGATTTGAGTATGGAAATTCTCGTCAAGAATGAAACCGATAGAATTTCGGAATTCGGAGGAACGGCGCTCAAATTAAGTCCGTTCGCCCTCAAATCTCGTAGATCGTGAGCGAGATATCTTATAAAAATTTTGAACGGAATCAAAAGACACGAAAGAGATGTATCTATCGCGGATTTAATGACAGGGGAGGAAATGACACTGATACAGACATTCTAGAAAATTTACGAAGTTGGTGGACAATTGAAAATAAATCTGGTTCTCTCGTGGGATTGAATGATAATGGAGATATAGAGAAAGGAGAAAAAAAACTTTGATAACATATTTTATCAATTAATGACAAGGCGTCGACACTTGGAATTTTGTTTGTCAGTAATTTTCCTGTTCATTTTTCGTTATGTGCTTTTGATCATTGTACAAACGAAAGCAGGTGATTGTCATTCAACGTATCTTTGAACAGCATATTACGAACAAATGTACAAAGATGGTCTTATCAGTCTACAAATTTTACCGGTCAATCTATCAACTGTCTGACGTTATATCAGCCACAGTATAAAGATTAAACTAATTACCGTGAAATTTACCTGACAGTCTGTCAGCAAATCTAACAGTCTAACTACAGAGAAGCTTTCGACACCAATCAACCATCCTGTCATTTGTACAAAGCATTCTAATTATCTAACCGCAGCCAAAAGGCCAAAAACCTACCGAACTCTCCTTAACGGCCCTGTCACTCCCACTCACCTTTTTTCACTTTTTTTTTCAAGTTAGTTTTCTGCGTTTCCGAATGAACTTTCCTTATGAAAATCGGACTGAGTCATGGTAAAAAAATGGCGCTGTCGGAGTGAGGTCCGGGAATTACACACGAA
>NW_020869753.1:575363-577863 GCF_003789085.1 Penaeus vannamei | reverse complement strand
CTTCCGTGACATTTGAAAGGCTTTGATCTACTTCATAAGGTCTTCTTCTCTCCTGGATTCCATGCCGAAGAAAATGACAATAAGAACAACGAAAGGGAAGAACGAGAAAACAGAAGAATATGCCGAAGACCTTTTCTTTTGTGCTGTCTCTTCGGAGCGTTGTGTGTGTGTGCGTGTGTGTGTGGGAGGGGGGGGGGGTGCGTGTGCGTGTGTGTGTGTGTGTGCGTGTGTGTGTGTGTGTATGTGTGTGTGTGTGTGTGTGTGTGTGTGTGTGTGTGTGCGTGTGTGTGTGTGTGTGTGTGCGTGCGTGTGTCTGTGTGCACGTGTGTGTGTGTGTGTGTGCGTGTGTGTGTTCTCTGAGGAGGCGATACAACGAAAAAGATCTTCAGCATTTTCGAGTATTTTCTTGTTCTTCCCTTCGTTATTCCTTTGCCTATTCCCGAATATTTTTCCGCAACAGAATCATACAATTAGTTACTTGGTGATAATCGACTTTCTTCTCCGATATTTTCTCCGTCATTCTAATTAATTTCTCTTTCTTCTCTCTTCGGAAATTATCCGATTTCTCACCTAATATAATTCTGTTCTAGAGTTGTCGCTATTCTCAGAAATTCTACTGAGAATGTCTTCATGTTTTTTCTTTTCTTTCTTTGTCGCTATTCTCAGAAATTCTTGAGATATTCTTCTTTTTTTCTTTCTTTTCTTTTCTTTGTCGCTATTCTCAGAAATTCTTGAGATATTCTTGTTTTTTCTTTTCTTTTCTTTTCTTTGTCGCTATTCTCAGAAATTCTACTGAGAATGTTTTTTTCTTTCTTTTCTTTTCTTGTCGCTATTCTCAGAATTCTTGAGATATTCTTGTTTTTTTTCTTTTCTTTCTTTGTCGCTATTCTCAGAAATTCTTGAGATATTCTTGTTTTTTCTTTCTTTTCTTTCTCTGTCGCTATTCTCAGAAATTCTACTGAGAATGTCTTCATGTTTTTTCTTTTCTTTTCTTTTCTTTGTCGCTATTCTCAGAAATTCTTGAGATATTCTTGTTTTTCTTCTTTTTCTTTTCTTTCGCTATTCTCAGAAATTCTGAGATATTCTTGTTTTTTCTTTCTTTTCTTTTCTTTGTCGCTATTCTCAGAAATTCTTGAGATATTCTTGTTTTTTTCTTTCTTTTCTTTCTTTGTCGCTATTCTCAGAAATTCTTGAGATATTCTGTTTTTCTTTCTTTTCTTTCTTTGTCGCTATTCTCAGAAATTCTTGAGAATGTCTTCATGTTTTTTCTTTCTTTTCTTTTCTTGTCGCTATTCTCAGAAATTCTTGAGATATTCTTGTTTTTTCTTTTCTTTGTCGCTATTCTCAGAAATTCTTGAGATATTCTTGTTTTTTCTTTTCTTTCTTTTCTTTGTCGCTATTCTCAGAAATTCTACTGAGAATGTCTTCTTGTTTTTTCTTTTCTTTTCTTTCTTTGTCGCTATTCTCAGAAATTCTTGAGATATTCTTGTTTTTTCTTTCTTTTCTTTTCTTTGTCGCTATTCTCAGAAATTCTACTCTTTTTTTTTCTTTTCTTTTCTTTGTCGCTATTCTCAGAAATTCTACTGAGAATGTCTTCATGTTTTTTTTTTTCTTTTCTTTTCTCTGTCGCTATTCTCAGAAATTCTTGAAATTCTTTATTCTTGTTTCTTTTTCTTTTCTTTGTCGCTATTCTCAGAAATTCTTGAGAATTCTTGTTTTTTTTTTCTTTTCTTTTCTTTGTCGCTATTCTCAGAAATTCTTGAGATATTCTTGTTTTTTCTTTCTTTTCTTTTCTGTCGCTATTCTCAGAAATTCTTGAGATATTCTTGTTTTTTTCTTTTCTTTTCTTTGTCGCTATTCTCAGAAATTCTTGAGAATGTCTTGTTTTTTCTTTCTTTTCTTTTCTTTGTCGCTATTCTCTCAGAAATTCTTGAGAATTTCTTGTTTTTTCTTTTTCTTTTCTTTTCTTTGTCGCTATTCTCAGAAATTCTTGAGAATATTTCTTGTTTTTTTCTTTTCTTTTCTTTTCTTTGTCGCTATTCTCAGAAATTCTCCTGAGAATGTCTTCATGTTTTTTTCTTTCTTTTCTTTTCTTGTCGCTATTCTCAGAAATTCTTGAGATATTCTTGTTTTTTTCTTTCTTTTCTTTTCTTTGTCGCTATTCTCAGAAATTCTTGAGATATTCTTGTTTTTTCTTTCTTTTCTTTTCTTTGTCGCTATTCTCAGAAATTCTACTGAGAATCTTCATGTTTTTTCTTTCTTTTCTTTTCTTTGTCGCTATTCTCAGAAATTCTTGAGATATTCTTGTTTTTTTCTTTTCTTTCTTTTCTTTGTCGCTATTCTCAGAAATTCTTGAGATATTCTTGTTTTTTTTCTTTCTTTTCTTTGTCGCTATTCTCAGAAATTCTTGAGATATTCTTGTTTTTCTTTTCTTTTCTTTTCTTTGTCGCTATTCTCAGAAATTCTTGAGATATTCTTGTTTTTTTTTTCTTTTCTTTTC
>NW_020869753.1:553131-561515 GCF_003789085.1 Penaeus vannamei | reverse complement strand
TATATGTTTTATGTTCATACCCTTGTAAATAAATATATGTTTTTATTGTTCATACCCTTTGTAAATAAATATTTATTGATTTATGTTCATACCCTTGCCAATAAATATATGTTTTTATGTTTATACCCTTGCAAATAAAATATTAATTGTTTTATGTTATTACCCTTTGCAAATAAAATATATGATTATGCTTCATACCCTTGTAAATAAATATGTTTTATGTTCATACCCTTTGTAAATAAATATTGTTTATGTTCATACCTTGTAAATTAAATATATGATTATATGCTTTCATACCCTTGTAAATGAAAATATATGTTTTATGTTTATACCCTTGTAAATAAATATATGTTTTATGTTTATACCCGCTAAATAAATATGTTTTATGTTCATACCCTTGTAAATAAATAATATGATTTATGTTTATACCCTTGCAAATAAATATATGTTTTATTGTTTATTTACTCTTGTTAAATAAATATTGGTGATGGAAAATTGTTCTTACAGCCTATTTTAGCGACTGTGTATGACCCACTGGCTGGTGTAAATTAATCCAGTGACGAAGGGTACCATTTAAAAAAAAAAAAAGATCCTTTACATTAACTTTGCTAGTTTATCGAAGTCAAAGTTGGTTCCATATCCGATCCGGATGTATGGGACATGTTTTGTAGAGAAATATGCTTATTAAGCCGCGGGATGATGCCGGTAGCGGCCAGACATACAGACAGACTTTGACCCAACTATGCTGACGTCAGCATACCAGTGCTCATTCTGCTAGTTTATACTTACGAAAAAAAAGATAATAAAGAAATAATAAAGAAAGTCACTCCCTTCCCCCCCCCCCACTTACCCACCCACCCACCCCATCCACGCCTAAATACCAGTGTTGTCATTTTTTGCGAAATTTGTAACGGTTGGGGTCCTATCTCCGCCCATCTCGACCAGCGGACCCTCCACGCCCACACGCCCTCCCCACCCCCATCCCTCCCCCTCCCCTACCCACCCAATACCTCATTCTTAAAACCACCCTCCCCCTCCCCTCCCTCCCCTAAGCTCTTTAACCTTCTGCATTTATCATTTTATCTATTTCCTTATTTACATATATATTTAGCCATGTACTTACTCTACATGTTCTTATTTGGTCTTGCTTCTTTATGTCGTATTTCGCTGGATTTTATTACAAGCTATTATCCTTATTTTTCTAATATCATCGTCTGTTTAACTTAATAATATAAGTAATTGAAATTCTCTGATATAAGTAATAGTATTTATATTATTTTCTTCAAGTCTACGTCTTGTATTATCGTCATCTTCCTTCTTCTTATCTTTATTTCTTTCTTTTCCCTCCCTCCTTCCCACTTTCTACGATAGACCCCCCACTGCCTCCCCCCCACCCCCTCCTTCCCCATTACCCCTTATACACATCCACTACCCCCCCACCCTTCCATCCTCCTTCCTTCCCCCCCTTCCTCCTTTCCGACCTCATACCCTACCATCCCCGCCACCCCACCCCCACCCACCCCCATAGACAGCCACAAGCCCCGCCCACTCCGGCCAAAGGGATTCCTTCATCTTATCTTGAGGGAGTTAATTGTAGGGATGAGATACACACCAATAATTCAGCGTGGGATGATGCACATGGGAGGTCGAGAGAGAGAGAGAGAGAGAGAGAGAGAGAGAGAGAGAGAGAGAGAGAGAGAAGAGAGAGAGAGAGAGAGAGAGAGAGAGAGAGAGGAAGGGAAGGAAGGAAGGAAAGAGAGAGAGAGAGAGGAAAGAGAAAGAAAGTGAGAGAGAGAGAGAAGAGAGAAGAGAGAGAGGAGAGAGAGAAGAGAGAGAGAGAAGAGGAGAAAGAGGAAAGAGAGAGAGATAAGAGGGAGAGAAAAGAGAGAGAGGAGGGAGAGGGAAGAGGAGAGAGAGGGAGGGAAGAGAGAGAGAGAGAGAGAGAGAGAGAGAGAGAAGAGAGAGAGAGAGAGAGAGAGAGAGAGAGAGAGAGAGAGAGAGAGAGAGAGAGAGAGAGAGAGAGATAAGAGAGAGAGAGAGAGAGAGAGAGACACACACACACAGACAAAAGACAGGCAGGGATTATTATCATTATCATAAACATTACCATCTAATTACTTATCAAATTTTCATCATCATCATTATTTTCATCAATACCACTTCTATTACCTTGCATTAGTGTGTCTGTCTCTTTGTCTGTTTAACCATCAACACCACTATAGTAAAACATAAACAAAAAACAGCTGTTATTAATAAAAGAAAAACACTTTACTGTCTGTCAAACTCATTTAAAAAAATCGAATTCAGGAAGATAATTTTCTAACAATTTTCCCCTCATCTGCTTTCGCTTCCCCTCACGGAAGAAATATTGAGGCAGAAAAGGAAGTATCAAATTTCGTGTTTCTATTTTTCATTTTTTTCCCTCTCTGTCTGTCATACTTATTCTCATTCAAGCATACGAAGGGAACGGTGTAGGCCTATGAATAGTCGTATGTCTTCCGGTTTTCTGTTTCTGCTCTCTCTTTCTCTGTCTCTCTGTCTCTCTCTCTTTCTCTGTCTCTATGACTCTCTCTCTCTCTCTCTCTTTCTCTGTCTCACTCTCTTTCTCTATCTCTCTTTCTCTGTCTCTATGACTCTCTCTCTCTCTCTCTTTCTCTGTCTCTATGACTCTCTCTCTCTCTCTTTCTCTGTCCTCTCTGTCCCTCTCTCCTCTCTTTCTTTCTCTGGTCTCTATGCCTCTCTCTCTTTCTGTCCTCTCTGTCTCTATGCCTTCTCTCTTCTTTCTGTCTCCTCTGTCTCTATGCCTCTCTCTCTTTCTGTCTCTCTGTCCTCTATGGACCCTTTCCTCTCTCTCTTTCTCTGTCTCTTATACTGTCTCTCTCTCTGGACTCTCTCTTTCTGTGTCTCTCTGTCTCTATGACTGTCTCTCGGTCTCTGTGACTCTTCTCTCTTTTCTCTTCTCCTGTCTCTATGACTTCTTCTCTCTGGTCTGTCTGTCTGTCTGTCTTTCTCTCGGTCAGTCAAGCAGTCTGTCTGTGTTCTGTCTTTCGCCCTTCCTCCTCTTTCTTTCCTTTCCTTATTTCGTTCTCTCTCTCTTTCCTTCTTAACGCCTCTCCTGATCATTTCACTTCTCCTCCTCCTTTTCGCCCCTCCCCATTTCGTCTGTCTCTCCAATTATCTCAAGTCCTCTTATCTCCCGTTCCAGTCATTCTCTGTCTTCTTATCTCTCGCTTCTTCCGCCTCTCTCCTTGCCCTGACCTTGTGCGTTTAATACGTTATCTTTTATCTGATGTGTACGTCTTTCGCGGGGTCGGAAAGAGTGAAAATGAGGAAAGGAGAAAGGGGAGAGAAAAGGGAGTCGAGGGGAGGAGGGGAAAGGAAAGGAGGAAGGGAGAAAAAGGGAGGAGGTGGAGAAGGGAGAATTGGGGGACACGGAGAGGCAGAAGAGGGAGAGGTGGGAATTGACATAAAAGGAAAAGAAAGAGAGGGAGATAGAGATAGATAGATAGATAGATAGATAGATAGATAATAGATAGGATAGATATAGGAACGATGCGAGAGAGAGAGAGACAGAAGCGAGAGACGAGAGACAGAAGCGAGAGAGAGAGACAGAAGCGAGGAAGAAGAGAGAGAGAGAGACAAAGGGAGAGAAGACGAGAGAGAGAGAGAGAGAGAGAGAGAGGAGAGAGAGAGAGAGAGAGAGAGAGAGAGAGAGAGAGAGCGAGAGAGAGACGAGAGAGAGAGAGAGAAGCGAAAGACAGAGACAGAGCTAGGAGAGAGAGCGCCGGACACGCAGACAGAAGCGAGAAAAGGAAGACAGACATGACAGACAGAAGCGAGAAAGAGAGAGAGAGAGAGAGAGAGAGAGAGAGAGAGAGAGAGAGAGAGAGAGAGGAGACAAGAGAGAGAGAGAGAGAGAAGGAGAGAGCAGAGAGAGAGAACAGACAGACAGACAGACAGACAGACAGGACAGGACAGAGAGAGAGAGCAGACAGGAGGACAAAGGACAGAGACAGAAGCGAGAGGAGAGGGAGCGCGACACAAGGACAGAAGCGAGAAAGAGAGAGAGAGAGACAGACAGAAGCGAGAAAAGAGAGACAGAGTGAGAGAGAGAAATAAAAAAAAACACAAAAAAAAACAAACAACAGACCAAAAACCCACGCCCACAAGCCCCCGCAGCAGGCACGGAAGCGCCCAAAACAACGAGCAGAACAACCGAGGGCCCGAAACCCGTCACTCGCCGTCCGTAATGAAACCCAAACAGCTTCACGGGACCGAAACTCGAACCCCGCTTCGCCATCTGCTTCGAATTTCTCCTCTCTCTCTCTCTCTCTCTCTCTCTCTCTCTCTCTCTTCTCTCTCTCTCTCTCTCTCTCTCTCTCTCTCTCTCTCTCTCTCTCTCTCTCTCTCTCTCTCTCTCTTCCCCTCTCTCTCTCCCCCTCCCGCTTCCGCTTTATCTGGCCTTCGCATCAGCTTCCCCTTTCCTCGCTGATTTATAGTCCTTTGCCACATCGCCCATTATCCCGTCTCCTTCATTCATCATTTTGTATGACCCTCAATTCCCTGTCTCCCTCCCTCCCTCCCTCCCTTCGTCCGTCCCTCTGGCTTTCAACTCTCCTCTCCTTCTTCTCTTCTTTCTCCTTCCCTGCCCTCCCTCCTACCCCCTCTCTCCCCTACTTCCCCTTTCCTCCCTCCTCCCTTTGCCCCTTCAACTCTTCCTCCTCCCCTCTCTTCTCCCTCCTTCCCCCTTCCTCTTCCCTCTCCCTTCTCCTCTTCCCCTCCTACTCTCCCTCCTCCCCCCTCCACCTCTCCTCCCTCTTCCCCTTTCTTCTCCTTCCTCCCCTCCCCTCTTCCCCTCTATTTCTCCCTCCTCCCCCTCCCTTCCACCTACTCGTTCTTCCCCCTCCTCTCCGTCCCTCTTTTCTCTCTCTTCTCTCCTTCCTCCCCCTCCCTCATCCCCTCCCTTCCACCTCCTCGTCCTTCATTCTCTCTCTCTCCGCCTCCTCCCCTCCCCCTCCTCGTCCCTCATCTCTTCTTCTCTTCTCTCTCTCTCTCCGTCTCACGCTGGGTCCATTCATCACCCTCCCTCTCCTCCTCCTTTCTCCCTCTCTGCCCCACCCCCACCATTTCTTTCGTTCCGGCTTGTTCTTCCTGTTTATTTATTTACTTATTTATTACCATTTTTTTTTTTCTCCGTTAAGGTTTTATCCGTTATTTTCCTTCCTATTCATTCTTATTTTATTTCCTTCAGATTGGTTACTAATTGGTGATAATCGAATTAATTAAAGATTGTAAAAACAGGTGATAAGCAAGGATTTTTAAAAATTCTATATTGCTTTAAGGTCTGGCTGTCCGTCTGTCGGTCTGTTTGTCTCTGTTTTATTCGCGTGTTTTAGGTTTTTGTCTGTTCTTTCTTTGTCTCTCTCTACCTCTCTCTCTCTCTCTCTCTCTCTCTCTCTCTCTATCCTATTCTTCTCTTTTCTCTATCTGTCTCTCTCTTTCTGTTCTCTCTCTGTCTCTCTCTCTGTCTCTGTCTCTGTCTCTCTGTCTGTCTGTCTGTCTCTCTGTCTGTCTGTCTCTGTCTCTCTCTCTCTCTCTCTCTCTCTCTCTCTCTCTCTCTCTCTCTCTCCTCTCTCTCTCTCTCTCTCTCTTCTCTCATCTTCCTCCTCTCTTTCTCCTCTCTCTCTCTCTTCTCTTCTCTTCTCTTCCTCTCTCTCTCTCTCTCTCTCGCAACAGTAAACCAAAAACTTGATTAAACCTCTCCCTTGAAATATAGACAATTTCTATGTAAACTCAATACTAAAAAACAAAACTAAAAGAAACTAAATAAACTAAAATAAAAACAATGAAATAAAAAAAGATAGATTAAATAAACTAAAAAATAGGGAAAAAAAACAAGAAAACGCTTCCTCCACCTCACAAGATAAGCAACTGGCATGGGCAAGGAGGTGGGAGACACGGTTTTGTTTTTGGGCAATAGGGAAGGGTAGGGAAGTACGGAGGTAAAGGGGGGAGGGGATAAGTGGAGGCTAAGGGGAGGAAAAGTAGTGGAGGGCTAAGGGGGGAAGGAATTAGTGGAGGGGTTAATGGGGGAGGAGTGTGGAGGGTTAGGGGGGAGGGGAGTAGTGGAGGGGCTAAGGGAGAGAAAGTAGTGGAGGGCTAAGGGAGGGAGTAGTGGAGGGCTAAGGGGAGGAAGATAGTGGGGGCTAAGGGAGGACAGTAGCTGGAGGGCTAGGGGAGGGAAGCAGTGGAGGCTAAGGGTGGAGGGGAAGTAGAGGAGGCTAAGGGGAGGGAAGTAGTGGAGGGCTAAGGGGGGGAGGGAAAGTAGTGGAGGGCTAGACGGAGGGAGTATGGAGGGCTGAAGGGGGAGGGAAGTAGTGGAGGGCTAAGACGGAGGGGAGAGTGGATGGGCTACAGGGGGCCGGAATTCGGGAATAGTGCACGCTCGGCGTCTTAACAGGCGGCCTGAGCATAACTAGTGCGTAGGGCTATCAGGGGGGAGGGGAATAGTGGAGGGCTAAGGGGGGAGAGGGACAAGTAGTGGAGGGCTAAAGGGGGGAGGAAGTAGTGGAGGGTAAGACCGGAGGGAGTAGTGGAGGGCTAACGGCCCCTCTCCACCTCCTCCCCTCGCCCCCCTCCTCCCCCCTACGGCGTCGTAGGGTCTACATAATGTTGGAGGAGCCTAAGCTCGGGGGAGCGACATCGTGGAGGAGCTTAAGACCGGAGGGGGAGTAGTGGAGGCTAGGGGGGAGGGGAATAGGTGGAGGGGCTAAGGGGGGAGGGAATAGTGGAGGGCTGGGCGGAGGAGGGAAGTAGTGGAGGGGCTAAGACGGAGGGGAGTAGTGGAGGGCTAAGACGGAGGGAGTAGTGGAGGGCTAAGGGGGGAGGGAATAGTGGAGGCAAGAGGGAGGGAAGTGTGGAGGGCTTAAGACGGAGGGGAGTAGTGGAGGGCTAAGGGGAGGGGAATAGTGGAGGGCTAAGGGGGAGGGTGTTAGTGGAGGCTAAGGGGGGAGATACAGTAGTGGAGGCTAAGACGGAGGGAGTATGGAGGGCTAAGGGGAGCGGGAATAGTGGGAGGGCTAAGGGGGGAGGGAAGTAGTGGAGGCTAAAGGGGGGAGGGAAGTAGTGGAGGGCTAAGACGAGGGGAGTAGTGGAGGGCTAAGGGGGAGGGGAATAGTGAGGGGCTAAGAGGGTTAAGGGGGGGGGAGTAGTGGAGGCTTATGAGGAGGGGAGTAGTGGAGGGCTAAGGGGAGGGAGTAGTGGAGGGCTAAGAGGGAAGGAATAGTGGAGGAACTAAGGGGAGAGGGGAGGTAAGTAGTGGAGGGCTAAGGGAGGGAGGGGAGAAAGTGGAGGCTAAGGGGGAGGGAGTAGTGGCGGGGGAGCTAGAGCAAGGGGGAGGGGAGTAGTGGAGGGTGGAGGGGAAGTAGGGCAAGGGGTGGGGGCGAGTGGAGGCTAGGGGAGGGAAGTAGCGGAGAGCCAAGTTGCGGAGAGGAGGGAGGGAAGTAGTGGAGAGAGCAAAGAGGGAAGGGAAGTAGGGAGAGCCAAGAGGGAGGGAAGTAGCGGAGAGCCAGGAGGGAAGTAGCGGAGAGCCAAGAGGGAGGGAAGTAGCGGAGAGCCAAGAGGGGAGGGAAGTAGCGGAGGGCTAAAAGGAGGGAGGGGGCAGGGGAGACATAATTAATATGTCCCTTAATAACGTATTTTAGCTTTCTCTCGACACACAAAAGGTTTCCAGGGAAATTATCGCGGGGCTTTTCCCTCCAGTCTAGCAGAGAGTCATTTAGTCTCGGGTTCTCTGCGGGCTCTTAATCGCCGTAATGACGTGGAGTCTGATTCCCAAAGAGGATTTATTTTTTCTATATTTCTTTAAAGGTGCTGTCACACTAGCACTTTTTTTTCCCGTCGATTTTATTTGACGATTTTTGACAGCATGAATAGAAACATTCTCGAATATAGTTCTTGATTTGGGTGTGTTTGGCTGGAAAAAGTTGACGGAAAGGTTTTCAGACGGAAACGGTCATTATCGTCTGACTGGAAAATCGCCAATTCGCTAAAAAAAATGGGGGATAAAATCAGAAAATTGTCAAAAAAAAATTGACGGAAAAAGTGGTAGTGTGACGGCACTTAAAAGGTCTTGATGTCCGTTCGTCGGTCTGTTTATCTGTGTGTGTCTCTGTTTTATTCGCGTGTTTTAGGTTTCTTTTTGTCTGTTCTTTCTTTCTCACTTTCTCTCTCTCTCTGTTCTCTCTCTCTCTGTTTCTTTCCTGTCTGTCTGTCTGTTCTCTCTTTCTATGTCTCTCTCTCTCTCTCTCTCTCTCTCTCTCTCTCTCTCTCTCTCTCTCTCTCTCTCTCTCTCTCTCTCTCTCTCTCTCTCTCTCTCTCTCTCT
>NW_020869753.1:525631-548131 GCF_003789085.1 Penaeus vannamei | reverse complement strand
AATGCTCAAAAAGATCCCAAACTCCCGCCGTAGAACGCTGGAAAATATTTAGTTTCAGCGGAGTTAATCCCGGGGCCCTGTAGTACGATGCGACGTTGCCTTCATCTCATTCCACTTCGAACCCAACTTGCTTCATTTCACTCAATTCCACTTGTGTGACGTCAGTAATCTCTTTTCGGCGATGGAGGAGCTTCGAGCCTTGCAATTGCATTTCTCTCGGCTTCATTATCGTGTAGGTTGGAGGCTGTTGGACGTGAGATGTGGCAACGTCGCGTGTTCTACTCAAAACGGGGATGGAACAATAGAAATTATTTTTTTTCTCTCGAATTATTTTTCTACTTTTTGTATTGACTTTTTTATTTATTCAATTACCTTATCTTTTCATTTATTTATTTTTTCTGTTCGTATAGACTTTACTTTTTCATATCAATTTTTCTTCATCTTCCATTTATTTATTTATTTTCTGCTCGTATAGACACTTTTTATTTACTCAATTATCTTCACCTTTTAATTCATTTATTCATTTTCTGTTCGCATAGACTTACTTTTTTATTTCATTCAATTATTTTCACCTTTTCACTTATTTATTAATTTTCTGTTATTATTCAATTATTCCCATCTGTTCATTTATTTATTCTTTCGTATAGACACTTTTTTATTTACTCAATTATCTTCACCTTTTAATTTATTTATTCATTTTCTGTTCGCATAGACTTACTTTTTTTTATTTCATTCAATTATTTTCACCTTTTAATTCATTTATTCATTTTCTGTTATTCAATGATTCCCATCCATTCATTCATCATTCATTTTCTATTTCGCATAGTCTTACTTTTTTATTTCATTCAATTATTTCACGTTTTATTCATTTATTCATTTTCATTTCATTCAATTATTTTCACCTTTTAATTCATTTATTCATTTTCTGTTCGCATAGACTGACTTTTTTTTATTTCATTCAATTATTTTCACCTTTTCATTTTATATTCATTTTCTGTTATTCAATTAATTCCCATCCATTCATTCATTATTCATTTTCTATTCGCATAGACTTTACTTTTTTTTATTTCATTCAATTATTTTCACCATTTAATTCATCAATTCATTTTCTGTTCGCAACTTTACTTTTTTATTTCATTCAATTATTTTCACCTTTTAATTCATTTATTCATTTTCCGTTATTCAATTATTCCCATCCATTCATTCATTAATTCATTTTCTGTTCGCATAGACTGACTTTTTTTTTATTTCATTCAATCATTTTCACCTTTCATTTATGATATTATTTTCTGTTATTCAATTATTCCCATCCATTCATTCATTAATTCATTTTCTATTCGCATAGACTACTTTTTTTATTTCATTCAATTATTTTCACGTTTTAATTCATTTATTCATTTTCTGTTCGCATAGACTTACTTTTTTTTTATTTCATTCAATTATTTTCACCCTTTAATTAATTTATTCATTTTCATTTCATTCAATTATTTTCACCTTTTAATTTTTTATTCATTTCTGTCGCATTAACTTACTTTTTTATTTCAGTCCATTTTCATTCATTATTTTCTGTTCATCATTAATTCGATAGTCTACTTTTTATTTCATTCAATTATTTCACGTTTAATTCATTATTCATTTTTCATTTCATTCAATTATTTTTCACCTTTTAAGGGGACCGTCTGCTTTTTTTTTCGATTTTTCGAATTTATCTTGCCGATTTTGATGAAAACTCACCCCTTTTATTTGGGCCCCTTCCATTGCCTGTGTCGATTTTTTTCGAATCGCCCGAACAGTTTTTGATTATTGTCAAAAAACGAAAAAATGCGAAATTCGCCATTTTGAAAATGCAGCACCTGGGTTCAAAGGATTCAGACTTCAGAAACGGCAAGACATTCAATTTTATTTGATTTTTGCACAGAAACTACCCTTATATCTACAACTTGATCGAGAGCGTTTTTTCGATTTCGACTTCAATTTTTTTTTGTGAATTTTGAAAGTTGGGTACTTCAAAAGAAAAAAAAAAAGGTAAAAATTTTCTTACATTGACCACTTTTTACAAGAAGTACAGGCAAAAACTGCGAAAAACGCTCTCGATCACGTTGTAATATTTTTTTTTCTACAAAAATGAGCCATAAATATGTTAATTTTGGACATATGTGGCCCGGAATCCTTTGACCCACCCCTAATGGTGGAGTTCCGAGATATCGGCATTTTGCGTTTCTATCTTTCCAAGGCTATCTTGATATCAAACAAAACAAGGCGCATAAGAATTAGTCTTCCCTACACCATAATCCTCTATCATTCTACCTGCATTCCGAAGTCTTGCGGGACTTGCCAGCACGTAACGGTTTCTCAAAATC
The DNA here is from genome assembly GCF_003789085.1 of Penaeus vannamei. Taxonomy (NCBI): domain Eukaryota; kingdom Metazoa; phylum Arthropoda; class Malacostraca; order Decapoda; family Penaeidae; genus Penaeus; species Penaeus vannamei. The sequence continues at coordinate 545,771 of NW_020869753.1, read as the reverse complement.
TTACGTATAGTGCGGAGTGTGGTGGCAGTGATATGGGGGTCTTATAGGCTACATTGACCATTTTAAAAAAATTCTCAAAAATCCAAAGAAAATCATACAGCCATTCTGATTTCATGTTTGAAATAGAACTATCTTTCTACTATTATATGCAGAAGCCATTTTTGAGAAGTTGACCTTACTTTTTTCTTGGTGAATATTTTTCCGAAAGGTGACTCATTTTAACACCTAATAGGAGAATTTTGGAAAACAATTGTCACTTTTACAAAGAACCGAGCGTTGAAAGGATATTGCAAATCCTCATGGCAGTAATGTAATAGAACTATTATTCAGCTACAAAAAGAGCCATAATACTTTAAATCGGACCCATTATACGTTGTGCTATGCCGTTAAAAAAATATGAAGCGACCTAAAAAAAATTGCGATTCTTATTCCTTATTTATTTTGTTTACATTTTACATGACAAATTCAGTACAGAATTACTTGTATTTGATCATTAATCTATCTATGCATTTACCTATATTGATGCTCTAATTGGAGGTTTGTTTACAAAGCGTATAATAATTTTCGAAAGAATAACTTTTCTCCAGTCTCGGACGGTCGACCAAACACATTACTTTCCCCCACGCCGACGGGGCCCGTCCTGGACCGTGTGAAAATCGTCTTTTTAAATCTGCGGAATATAAACTCTACGGGGTCACGTAGCCAAATTTCACTCTCAGACCCCGTGGAAAGTCGAAACAAAACAATTAACATGGCGATGTGTGAAAACTATGTTATATTAAGGTATGATGAGCACGATATAGATAATTCTTCGCTGTACCCCATGACCTTTTGTTTTATTTATTATTTCTTACTTACCGTTTGTTTCTTTGTTTGTTTAGTGATTGTTTATTGTTGTTTTTTGGATTATAGTTTGTGTTGTCTTAATATTTCTAAAAAGTTTATGAACACATTTTAATCGAAGATTTTAACCAAAAGTGAGTTTTAACGTAACTTTAGAGCTTTATTGCAGTTTGGTGGTGATGCGGACTATGGTTTGGTATACCAGGAATTTTTTTTTCTAACTCGAAAAAGTTATTGAATAGATTTGAATAAATTTTAACCTGAGGTTTGTTCCTAGGGCCTAATTAATATTCCATATAATTTTGGTGTGATCCCTGAATATTTGGCAAAAACACCCCCCATGGGTGGGGGGGGAGGGTTTGCATTTCGAAATTTTTTTGCTCATAGATCCCAAAAAGTAAACTATGATATGATGAAAAACATAAATGACTAAACGAAACTAACCATATTGAAAAACATATTCATGTTAGTTATTTCTATGTGAATGAATTCTTCCATTGCCGTTTTTTGGACGCCTTGCCGGATTTTTGAAATTATTCCCGAAAAAAAAGAGGCTTGGGTCTCATCTTATGTGAAAATTTGATAAAGTCTTTCAGAGAAAATAACCTTCATATTTGTTATTAATCTTCTAATCATTGCGTCACAATTGCCGATTTTCAAAGGTACCATCAAAAAAAATAATATTTCGGTCGGACATCAAAAAATCGCGCTACCACCTAAAAAAGTTAACGGTCGAGCCTTGCACATTTTCAGGGGAGAAAGCGGGGGGACTAGAAACTACTTGCAACTGCATTAAAGTCAATTTCGGGCTAAGAGGGTGGCGAGAAATCGCCGAAAAATCAGCAGAAGGTCCCTTTTCATTTATCATTTATCTGTTTCGCAAACCTTACTTTTTTTTATTTTCATTCATTTACTTATTGTTCCACTTTTCATTTATTTTCACCTGTTCATTTAATCATTATTCTGCAGGGTATTTAAATCGAGCGAGTAGTGATATAACAAAACGGGATTTGCAATAATAAATCGGCCGGAAGCTCACGGGGAAGATCGGGAATTACTTAATGAATTTGCTGAGCGAATTCACTGGACTACGAACGTTTAGAAAAGGGTATAGGGGGGGGAAAAATATTGTTTTATATAGGATTCAAAAAAGAAAAAAAAAGAGAAAAAAAAAAAATCGAGAGAAAAGAAAAGAAATGAAAAAGATGGATGGAGGGGGGGGGCGAAAATATTAAGTTTATCCATAGGATTAAAAAAAAAAGGTGAAAAAAATGGGACCTTATGAGGGGGAAAATATTAAGTTTTTATCATAGGACTCAAAAAAAAAAAAAAAAAAAAGAAGGAAAAAAATGGTATAGAGGGGAAAATATTAATTAAGTTTTATCATAGGATTTTAGAAAAAGAAAAAGAAAAAATAAAAAAAAAAACGAAGAAAAAAGGGAAAAAAGAGAAAAAAAATGAGTGGGGAGATGTGTGTTTATTCTGTTTTTATGTTTTTTCTTATCTATTCTTATTTCTGTTGGGGTTGGGGGGGGGGGGTGTTTTAATACCGGACTCAAAAAAGAAAAAAAAAATAGTGGGGAGATGTGTTTGTTTTTGTATTTTATTTTAATTTTTTTATTTTTTTTTAAATTCTTATTTGGGGAAAAAAATATTAAACTTTTATCATAGGACTCAAAAAAAAGAAAAGAAAAAAAGAAAGAATGAATGGGAGATGTGTGCTTATATTCTTTTTATTTATTTATTCTTTTTTTTTAATTCTTTTATTTGGGGGAACAATATTTACAACTTATCACCGGGACTGAAAAAAATGAATGGAGTTAAGTATGTCTATTTCTGTTTTTATCTGATCTATTACTATTATTATTTTTGTTTTGTTTTGGGGGAAAGCATTAACATTTATCCACCGGACTGGAAAAAAAAAAAATGGGGAGGTGTGGCTATTCTGTTTTTTATTTTTTTTTATTCATTTTCAAGTAATGTATTTGTTATTATTTATTTTTCTTTTGTATCTCTAAAGTATTCTGTTTTTATTTTCTTTTTTTTATCTATTTATTCATTATTTTAAGTTTATGTTGTTATTTAATTTTTTTTTCCATATTGTATCTATAAATCTAACGTACAAAAACATCCTCATATCTCTTTCAGACTTGAAATTAAAACTTTATCAGTATATCGAAAATGCATCAAGTTTAGAATAAAAAAAGAATATAACCTAAAAGACAAACCTACCCCCCTCACCCCCCCCCCCCAAAAAAAAATTGCATACATACATCATCGCAATTCCATACCCCCCTCCCCCTCCCCCCCCCCCCCGCCAAAAAAAAAAAAAAAAAATTGCATACATACATCATCGCAATTCCATACCCCCCTCCCCCCCCCCACCCATCAATATGCAAATGTCAATCAACTGCAAAACCTGAACGATGACGTCACTTTGCACAACCGATGAAATGATCTGAATATAATTAAACCTTTTTATCATGAAACACGAGAACGAGAATAAGTTACTGAAGAAGCTGTCAATTCCTGTCAAGATTACGTCATCGTTAGTGACAATACCAAGAGGGAGTATTTTTTTTTTTTATTTTTTTTTTTGCACTTAATTGATTTGAAGGTTTCTTTGCTGGTTGGGAGGGGGGAGGGGAGGGGAGGGGGAGGGGGGGGGACGGTGATATGATAAAGGTGGTTAGATGAATTGATTTTTTTTTTAAATTTCTTCTTTTAAATGATCTTATTTTGTTTGTTTGTGTTTTGTTTTGTGTCTCTATTTTAATTTTTTTTTCTAGGTCTAGCTTTTAGTTCTTTGGTTCTGTCTTTCGTTGTTTCGTTGTCTCGCACTTTCTCTTGTGTCTTGTTTCTTTCTTTCTTTCTTTCTTTCCTCTCCTCTTTCTCTCTCTCTCTCTCTCTTTCTTCTTTCTCTTCTCTTCTCTCTCTCTCTCTCTCTCTCTCTCTCTCTCTCTCTCTCTCTCTCTCTCTTCTCTCCTCTCTCTCTCTCTCTCCATCTCTATTTCTCTCTCTTCCCTCTCTCCTCTTCTCTCTTCTCTCTCTCTTCTCTCTCTCCACCTATTTCTCCCCCCCCCTCCTCCTCTCCTCTCTGCCTATCCTCTCTCTCCTCTCTCTCTCTCTCTCTCTCTCTCTCTGCCTCCCTCTTCCTCTCTGCTCTATCTCTCTCTCTCCTCTCTCTCTCTCTCTCTCTCCTCTCTCTCTCTCCCTCTCTGCCTTTCATCAGCAATAGTAATTCATTTAACCCTTTCACTGAAATCGCTCATACATCATACATTCCGGCGTGAAACTGTATTTCCACGGTGCACATCGGGAATACAATGGCAAAGAAGTAATAAATAACGGATAATTTGAGGCACAGAGAGAGAGCATAAACTAACGAAAATTAATGTTTAAGTCATGCGCTGTTAGGAAGTAATTTTGAAAGATGTAGTACCCATAAGTTTTAAAAAAGCGATTTAGGACACACCGTGAAAGACATTTGTCAACACCCGATTTTTTTTTTTTTTTTTTTTTTTTTGTTACGAGTATTATTGTTTTTTTTTTTTTTTTTTTTGGTTAAATCTCTTTGGCTTTGTTCTATTTTTTTTTTTTACGTTTCTTTGTTTTTCCGTCTCTTCTCTCCCCTTTTTTTCATCTCTTTTTATTCCCTCCTCTCACTCCCTTCTCTTCTTATTCCTTGTTCTCTCTTTCACTCCCTTCCTCAACTTCTTTCAGCTTTTTAACCTCTTCTCTCCCTCTTCTCTTCTCTCTCTCACACCCTCCTCTCTTTCTTCATGTTTATCCCTTCCCTTCCCCTTTCATTCCCTCTTCTCTCTCTCACCTCTCTCTCTCCTCCATACTTAACCTCCCCCTCCTCTTCTCATTCCCTCTTCTCTCCCCCCCTCACTCCCACACTCCTCCGACCTCCCTCTCCCTCCCTCTTTCGCAAACAAAACCCAAGATTCACCGACAAAACCGCGCCTCAGGTGGACGACTCGCGGCGACGCGGGCGACTGACACTCGACGAACTAATATGGCCAATCCATCTCATGAGCGAAGGAGAAAGGGAGAAAGAAGGAGAAAGGAGAAGGAAGGAGAAAAGGAGAGAAAGAAGGAGAAGAAGGAGAAAAGGAAGGAAAGAAGGAGAAAGGAGAAGAAAGAGAAAGGAGAAGAAGGAAAAAGGAGAAGAAGGAGAAAGGGAGAAAAGGAGATAAGAAGGAGGAGAGAAAGATCTTGATAAGGGATCGCAGAAGGTTTTTTTTTTTTTGGTAAGCAAACCGACTTGGATTTTTTTAAAAGAAGATTGTTATAGTTTTATATATATTAATATATATATATATAATATATATATATATATATATATATATATATATTATATATATATATGTGTGTGTGTGTGTGTGTGTGTGTGTTGTGTGTGTGTGTGTGTGTGTGTGTGTGTGTGTGTGTGTGTGTGTGTGTGTGTGTGTGTGTGTGTGTGTGGCCGTGTCGAAATCATTATTTATTCGACATTTAAAAAAGGTGAAGGCTGGTTTCGGATTTCAAGATGCACATTCGTCACTGAAACATTTGTTTACATATTTTTTTATAAATCTAAAGGGCATATCAGTATGGCAAATTTAGTGTTTTATAACAAATAGTAAATTAATAATACATCGCTTTATAAATGGTTTGTTTGTTTAAATGCTTAAACAATTATTTAGGGAGAAGCTAGTCGGTTGTTTCGCCCGCGGTATCATCGTTTTAGAAGCAGTCCTTGCTTCCCCCGATAGTGCGGTCTTGTACCTGAGTATTTTTAATCTGTTTTTTCGCGCCTGATGATTATGATCCATGTGCCTTGATTGTTTTGTTCGGCTGGTCTCTGGGACGTAGTTGTATTAACGAGATCCCTTTGAGTAGCAAGGTTTATTGATATGCAAGATCCGACAGATGAACTCCCTTTCGCTGTTGCCCACTCGATCTAGAATGAGCTGTATGTCCGCGGGTAGAGGGCGGAGGAAATGATGCGAAAAGATCGCAAGTGGCTGAGACCAAGCAAGTCAATATACTTACTTGGTTAGCCAGTGAAGTTTTAGTTAGGTCTATTTCTGTGGTGTTATTTGCTGGTCCCGTTGATACAGTAAGCACGGATAGTGCGCGTAATCGTGAGGCAGGTGAGTCCGGTGTGGGTAGAGTGTCGCGGAGGGAATGGGTAGAAGAGGATGAAGTCGGAACATGTAACGAGATTGAAAAATGTTGCAAAATTTAAGGAAGGCGAATTGCATTGACTTAGTGTCCTGGGAAAAAGTCCTCGGAGAAGCACTGATGAGCTGGGTGTGAGGGGTCCTCGAATTCCATCTTACTATGATATATAATACCTATATACTATCCATAGTATGCTGATGGTACGCTAACTATATATGATCGCCTATGTATTATTAATTTGATTTTTTTTTATTTTTTTTTTTTTTTTTTTTTTTTTTTTTGTTTATTTTTTTTCTGAATGCGGAAGGCGGATTAGAAACAAAGGTATACGAGTTACCGTAAAATTTAAGCGTTTCTAGATTGAGAATGATTTCCTTGGTGTAGATTAAGATGTTTATGCTGATTACCACATGCATATGCCCCTGTTCATGATGGCATTATTTATTGCACACCGGGAGTACCGGCTACAGGTGCCTCGATCTTGTCCTCGCGCAGCAGGGCTGAACGACCCCAACCGCTGACTGAATGCCAGCACACCGACACACACTGACTAAATCCACGCCAGCACGCACAACACGCGGCCAAAGGAGCGGAACACGAAAGACAGGACTAAACGACCCTCCACGCCTAGTAATGCATTCAACAACCCCGCGATAGACTGGTCAGTCTGGCCGGCGATGTTCACCAGCCTGCGCACGAGACCTGCAAGTGCTGAGAGTGATATGGCCCTGGGCGTAGCGAAGCCATGTTGCACCACTGGTCGAACTTCTCGACCGTCGGCCGCGCTGCGACATGCCCACTTGGGACAACACCGACACGCGGACACACACACACACGAATCTCTGGTGGTGCCTTCGATGGATTTCGGTGTAGAACTCCTACAGATCTATAGTCTACTATGAACTGCGCCAGCCAACGCAACAGCCTGGCTGCGTGATGCATGCCCAACGCACACAGCACACTCCAGAGCACAGCCGGAGCGGCACCCCCGGATGCTGTACAACGATGGTCATATCATCCGTGACGCGTCGCGCGGCGCTACCCCCGGTGATGGTATTGACTGTAACACACACAACACACGACACACAACACACCAGCACAGCAACACAAACACACACACCGCACGACGACACGAGCACACGCACATCTGTGTGCTATATTTTTTTTTCGCTTTTCTTCTTTTTTTATTTATGTATAATATATGCTATATATACTAATCAGTATTATAATTTGTATACATAATATTTATATTGTGCCACACACAACACACACACACACACACACACACACACACACCACACACACAGCACCACAACATAGTATATATATATATATATATATATATATATATATATATATATATATATGGTTATATATATATATCGTTCACACAATCGCTCCACATATAGATCGTCTTGGTCATCGAATGGAATTTATTGTCTAATATACAAGCATCCCTCTCTCATCCCTGCTCTTTCTCCTCGTCCTCTTCCCATTCCATTCTCCAACTTACCTCCCCTTCCCTCCCCGTCCCTTCATCCCCCCCCCTTACTGAAGCGTTGATCCCCATACCCCTTTTGCCGCATAATTAAGTGTCAGAGATTTGCCTAAAAAAAGGTCCGCGTATGGGAGATAAAATCCGAATAGATTTGGGTTTTCTTTTCGTCTTACCTTTGGAAACGCTCAATAAACGGTCCGAGAAAAATGGTGGTAATCCCACTCGGGTTTTGGACAGCTTTGATGAGTAAAGCAAGTAAAAAATAGAATAAGATAAAAAAGAACGACATAGAAGGAGGTAGATAAAAAACACGGAGGATGATGGAAATATTTATTGAATTACTGAGTAAGGAAAATTTTGCAGGAACGTTGTTACAGAACAGATCACACATAGTGCGTGTATACTACGATGTACTATGTGTTATATATACTATGTATATGTATATATTATATATATATATAGTATAGTATATATATATATACTATTATACATATATAAATAATATAGGTATATATATATATATATTATATATATACTATATATATAATATATATATATACATAATAATAACATCATTGAGTATATAATATATATATATATATATATTATGATATAGTATATAGGTACTAGTATAGTTATACTTATGTTATATATACCTATCTCTCGTATATAGTTCTTTGTTAGTATATAATATTTGCTAACTATAGTAATAGGTACTATAGTATATTATATGATAATAGTATACTCCGCCACCTTTACAGTGGACACGTGCTAGTATGTACACGAGCACACAACGCACACACACACGACGCCGCTACGGTATGCGCAACTACAGAATCACCACACACACACACACACACGACACACATTATATACTATATATTTATGTATATATATACTATATATAAATAATATACATTATATATTTATATGTATACATACACACAGCCACGCACACGCAACACGGACCACACATACACCAATCACGAGACACACGACATATATAACTATATACCATATATTTACCATTATATGCATATATATCATACTATGATCCGATATGGTATATATATATAAATACATATAGTATATATATATACTTATATATATAATATATAATATATGAATATATTATATATCATACCTATAATATATATATGAAGTGTTCGACATATATGTATATATACCATACACTACAGCTTTGTGACAGATCAAGCTGCCAATATTGCACCGAGAAGCCTTTGTATCCTCAAGCGATAAAACCTTGGCGTTGCAGAAGAATGTGGTAGCCTCTCGTAAACCACATCACATCACACGCCATATATATATTATATAATATATATCTATAGCTATATATAATATTAGTATAATATAGTATATAGTAGTATAATACATATATTGTGTGTGTGTTTCGTGTATGGTGCGTGTGTGTGTGTTGTGTGTGTGTGCGTATGCGCGCGCGGCGTGTGTGTGTTGTGTGTGTGTGGTATATACATAGTATAATCTAATAGTTCTTATAGCCTACCCTCTCTCTCTCTCTCTCCATCTATGAAGTCTACTATGCTAATCATACCTATCGTATCTTCTATCTATGTCTATCTATCTATCTATCTAATCCTATCTACTCTATATATTATATACTATATATATTATATAGTTCTTATAATATATATACTAGTATAGTATAACTATATATATATATACTATATAGTAGGTATATACTTATTACTAATATGATGACACGACAACACACACACAACACACACACACACCAGCACATATATAAGTAATAGCCTATAGTTATTAGTAGTGATCGTATTGAGATATATGTATGTAGTTTAATGTATAGTCATATATAGTATTGTATATAGGTTCGAATGAAGATTATCGGACTTGTCGTGCGCCCCCCGCCCCCCCCCGCACTGTGATGAAATGTTTTTGGGGGCCTCCCTTTTGGGGAATCCGGAAGTGTATCGAACTGTTCGCCAAGAAAGTTGGCAAACATGGTTGATACAATAAATTGGAAGGAATGCTGATCAGCGCTGTACATATGTGTATCGAGAGTGGATCAAAACTGTATTGGGGTTTCGGGGATGCTACAAAAAAGGCCTTTGTATAATGTATGAGTTATGTTAATATGATAAGTAAATATATAGTATCGTTAATATATAGTATATATAGATTATTAATATACATACGATAATATATACTGAGATATTAGTGTATCTTATGTATGTAGAGGCTATAATTTTTTTTTATAAAATAAATTAAATAATTAATAACTATATATAGTAGTGGTATAGAATATAATAGTATATACATAATAATGTAGGGCTGTACTGTATAGGCATGATGTCATGTATGTATAGTAGTGTATTTATACTAGATAGGAACTATAATGAGGTAGTATATATATATGATACTATTAATATATATATATATAACTATAATATTTACATATATAGTAGTATATATATATATATGTGTATAATATAATACTACAGTATTATATATGATAATATATATATAGTATATGTTGTTGTGGTGTGGTGTGATGTGTGGTGTGTTATGTGTGTGTGGTGTGTGTTTGTGTATACATACATACCATATATATATATAGTATAGTATAGTAACTATATATAATTATATATAATGATATATATTATATGTTATAATATATATATATTATCTATATATATATATAGTGAATATAGATGTATACATATATAATATATAATATATATCATATATAATATTATATATATAATATATATATATTTATATATATATATATAATATACATATATATATATTATAGATATATATATATATATATATAGTATATATATATATATATATGTTATATATATATATATATATATATATATTATATTATATATTATACTATATATGTATATATAATATATATATATACTACACACACACACACACACACACACACACACACACACACACACACACACACACACACACACACACACACACACACACATACATATATACAGAGAGAGAAACATACAGATAAAAGCACAAGAATAAAACGTATGCATTGTGTAAGAAGAGAGCTAGTACATTTATGAAATATAGAAGCATATCGTGCGGCGGCCGACACGCAAGCACAGTTTAGGACAAAATGAAAAAAGGAGGAAAAAAAAGAAAAGAAAGACATTATCGAATAATTCCGTCCAATTTCCGTGATGACTAATTACTCACACGATGGATGTGAATACGTGTTGCGTACTAATCCCCCCCCCCCCCCCTTAGGTCCCTTCCCCCCTCCTCTCTCTCCTCTCCCTTTTCCTTTCCGCTTTTCTCTCTCCCCCCTCTCCTCCTCCTTTCTCTTGTCCCTTTGTTTTTTCTCATCCCTCCCCTTCCCCCCTTTCTCCCTTCCTTCCATACTCATTCTCCCTCCTCCCCTCCCTTGCTTCCCCCCTTCCCATCCCCTCCCATCTTCTATCCCCTATCCTACACCCAACCAACCCCCCCTCCCCTCTTACCTCACCCACACCTTCCCTTCCCTCCCCCTCCCTCCCTCTCCCTCTTCTCTCCCTTTCCCCCCACACCCAACACACCCACACCCCACCCCCTTCTCCCCCCTCCTCCCCCCCCCCCGCACCGTCTTCTTACCCCCGACTTATCCTCGTTGTCAGTCACACCCACAGTCGTCTCTTGTCACGGGCGCCGAGGCAAGCCAAACAGGACACGTGGTTTAGCTGAAGTCACATGGGCGTGTCGCGTGAGACGTGTTGAGAACGTGCGTGTTTGGCCAAGGGCGGCGGGAATTCTCTCAAATTGTGATGTTTTTATTTTTTTATTTTTTTTTATTTTGTGTCTGTTTTGTGCTCTGTTCGTGTATGTCTTTGCGGGAATTCTTTCAAATTGTGTGTTTTTATTTTTTTCATTTTTTCTTCTTTTGTGTCTGCTTTGTGTTCTGTTCGTGTATGTCTTTATTGATATATTTCGTGCTTTTTATCTGTCGTCATTTTCACTGTAATAATCATCATAGTTATCCCTGTCGACCTCCTTTTCATAATGATGATGATGATCATCATCATCATCACAATTACTATATCCATTACAGTCACCAATAATAATGATGATAATGATGATACTAACGTTAATGATAGTAATGATAATGCTAATAATAACAATAACAACAACAATGTTATTGATAATAATGAAAATTATAATATTGATACCGATACTAACACTAATACCAATACTAATACTAATGATCATGATTCAACAATTATAACATCATATAATAACAACAAACAACAAACAAACACCGTTACAAAAAGACAATATGGCTATGGAGCTATAGTAGTAAATTACTACCTATCTTCAACATGAACCAGAAGACAAGGCATAGACCAAAGAACGGTTTAATACTCTGGAAGTTTATAAAATGCAATAGAGAACGATGGCAATGATACCGCTATCCTGGGCTGATACGGCTCCACAGCTGCTCTTACATTTCTTTGCTCTACCATACTCATCTTCCTCTCGTACTCTCGTCTCTCTCTCTCTTTGAGCTTCGTGGCTCTCTCTCATCTCTTTCTCTCTTACTCCTCTGCTGACTCTCTCATTTCGTCGTTCCTCCCTCTCTCGTCTTAGCCTGTGCGGCAGAATTCTCTCTTCGTCATCTCCTCGTCTCTCTGTCTTTCACCTCTATAGCGCTCGTGCGCGTCACCGTAGCTAGTCGATCCTGCGTTCCTATCTCTGACACACCCACTCCGTCGTCCATCCACTTACATCTCATCATCACTCAGTCATACTATCTCTCTGTACATGCGTTACTTCTCTGTCCTAGTCCGTCCTGTCTGTTCCGCTCGGATCTGCTAAACCCTAGAGTATCCAAGGCATCAGATGACCTGTTCACACTCGCCATCCATCGATCATTGCCTACTCTCGCCGATATACCTACTTCTCTCTCACTACCTGCTCTTCTACTCTCACTCTACCTCCACATCTATCCATAACTATAACCCCCTCTTCTACCTCTCTCTCTACCTACCTCATTCTACTCCCTCTCTTGCTTTCCACCACTACTCTCCCCCCCCCCCTCCTCCTCCATCCAATCCTCTCTACTCTTACTCATAACTATACTACCTCTCCACTACCCTCTCTTTACTTCTCTCTCTACTCATCAATCTACTACCTACTCCTTACTCTCTCCTTCTCTCTCTCTCTACCTCTCTCTCACGTAGATCGTTGGGACAGGGACATTTATGCGAATCAGGCATAACCAAGAGTTAGGATACCCTTGGGCACTTCGGGTGTTATCATAAAATATGCTGAATTTGTATTTAGAAACAGAGAGGGAATGAGAGAAGATGGGGGGGAGAGGGGAGAGGGAAGAGAGATGAGAGAGGGGAGAGAGACAGAGAGAAGAGGGTGGTGGAGGGAGCAGAAGGAGATGAAGATCTGACGATGACTGAATGGAGTCAATCAGGGGGAAGGCGAGAAACATCGGGGGAAAAGGTGGAAACGAACTAAAAGGCCACTAGAGCCGTGCGGAGGAACTGAAGTTAGAAATGTAGCGACTACGCTGCGGCTATGGTAAGAAGAGAGGAGTGCAGTTACGCGAGGAAGGATGGAGGGGATAGGAAAGCTGGACACGTGGAAGTAGAACGCGGCCATGGAGAGGGAACCCTGATATGGGACCGTGGAGGTCATGAATATCAATGAAGGCTATGGACGGATATGACAGGTAGAGTACAACGAGTACGAGAAAAGAGGAAAGGAAAAGAAAAGAAAGAAAGAAGAAAGAAAAGAAAGAAAGAAAGATAAGATAAGAAAAGAACAAGAAAAGACAGAAAAGACTAATAGAGAAAGGATAAAACATAGTACCAAAAGAAATCGCACCGGTCTGAATCTAGGAACGGCGAGACTAAGACAAAGAAACCTTTGTAAGAAAGAAAGAAAGAAAGAGAGAGAGAGATTAATGCAGTGGATGAATTTGCTTCCTGCCTTAAATAAATAAGCATTTCTTAAATAAATATTGTTTCTCTATGTTTTCTTTGATCTTTAAATATGGGGGTATTTTCCTGAATGCAGCAGTTCGTGTTTACATGTTTACGTTTGCCCGAGTAATCTACAAATAAAAAAATACTATAAATTGAAAATAACAATTCACTTACTACAACAATAATGCTATGAATAACAAAAATCATTCTGACAATGCTACAAGGAAAGATGATATTAACAGCAGCAATAACTTTACAATGAAAAATACACTAGTGTCACTGATGCTAATATTAATGGTAACAGTAATGACGAAGAAGACAAAAATGAAAATGATAATGATGAGGATGATGTTATTGACAACAATAACTATTATAAAAATCTTGCTAATGTCTATTAATAATGAGAATAGGGATGGTAAGGGTAATAGGAATAGTAATAATGGCGATAACGATAATGATAACAATAGTAGTGATAATAATAATAAAATAAAACGATACTATCAACAATAACAGAAAGAGATTTAAATCAAAATATTGATAATGATAAAAATAACAATGGGAATGATAATGATAACAATAACAATGATAATAGTAATGATAATAATAATAAAGGTAATAATAATGCTAATAATAAATATAACAATAATAATAATGATGGTGATGATGATGATGCTGATGTTGATGCTGATAATGACGATTGGGACTATAATCATCATGATGATAACGGCAATTTCGAAATTAGCAATAAAGATTTTATAAAATTCGTCTATTTGCTTCAAATCTGAATGAAAGAAAGAAACAAAAAAAAATCAAGAACTTCCAAAAAGAAAGAAAGAAAAAAAGTACCATTTATCAACACTTTCTGAATATAACCCACTCTATACGTATATAAAAAAAACCTTACCGTATCTCTTTATCCTTCATACCAGAACCATCCACGAATCTCTCCTTGCATTTCCGAACATCAAACCAACACGCATTCATAACCCTTTCCTCACATACACGTCACCCAATTGTTCATGACCACCAGTGCACGACGTCCATTTCCTCAATTCCCTCTTTCTTTGGCCAAACCGAAAGTCTATTCTGTCTACTCCCGAACCCGAAATAGATATTTATTCTAATGTCGATAATCTACATTCATAGCTATTGAGGACACACAATAAATCCACCGCTAGAATTAATTGATTCATTATTAGATTACACGCCCGGTCGGTGAAATCCAATAGGAATGAGGCGACGAAGAGAGGGAGAAAGAGAGGGGGAAGAAGAGAGGGAGAGATGGGAGAGTGAGAGGAAGGGAGAGAGAGGGAAGAAGACAGATAGGGAGAGATGGGAGAGGAAGAGAGGGAGAAAGAGGGGGAAGAGAGAGATGGGAGAGAGAGGGGGAAGAGAGAGACGGGAGAGGAAGGGAAGAGGATGGAGAGAGGAAGGGAGGGAGAGAGAGAAGGGAGAGACGAGAGAGGAAGGGAGGGAGCGAGGAGGAGAAAGGGAGCGGAGAGAAGGAAAGCAAGAGGAACGAGAGACGAGAGAGAGGAAGGGAGGGACGAGAGAGGAAGGGGAGGGAGAGAGGGAGAGGACGAAGAGGAAGAGGACGAGAGAGGTCGAAGAGAGAGGAAGAAGAGAGGAGAGGGACGAGAGAGGAAAGGAGGGACGAGAGGGAGAGGGAGGGAGGACGAGAGAGGAAGGGAGGGACGAGAGAGGAAGGGAGGGAAAAAGGAAGGAGGGAATAAAGGGGAGAACTAGAGGTTTGGGGATATTTTTTTTTCCCGGGTGGGGGTCTATGGGGGGTGGGGGAAGGGGGGGGACGCCCGAGGTGGGATAAATATCCAGGCGCTTTACGGGAGATGGAAAGGTCGGTGGGGGGGGAGGGGGGGGGCGCCTGCGGGTAGGATCTGTCGGGGGTGAAGGGGGGAGGGGGGGGGGGAGGAGGGAGCTCAGGGGCAATGGCGGACGAGGTGTTTTATGTGGATCTGTGTGTTCATACATACATATATACATACACACACACAACACACACACACACACACACACACACACACACACACACACACACACACACACACACACACACACACACACACACACACACACACATTCACCACCACACACACACACACACACACGCACAAACATAATATAAAAGAATATGAAACATATATATNAGCGAGAGACGAGAGAGAGAGATGAGGGAGTAGGAGCCCTGCGAGAGATGATAGACGAGAGAGAGAAGAGAGAGAGAGAGAAAGAAAGAAAGAAGAAAGAGCGAGAGAGAGGAGGATTTCGACGGAGAGAGAGATGAGAGGAAAGAAAAGAAAGAAAAGGAGAGACGAGAAGAGAGAAGAGAGAGAGAGAGAGAGAGAGAGAGAGACGAGAGAGAGAGAGAGTAGAGGGAGAGAGAGAGAGAGAGAAGAGGAGAGAGAGGTAGAGAAAGAGAGAAAGAGAGAGAGGAGAGAGAGAGAAAGAGAGAGAGAGAGAGAGAGAGAGAGAGAGAAGAGAGAGAGAGAGAGGAGAGAGGAGAGGAGAGAGAGAGAGAGAGAGAGAGAGAGAGAGAGAGAGAGAGAGAGAGTGGAGGGGGGAGAGAGAAGAGAGGGAGAGAGAAAGAGGGAGAGAGAAAGAGGGGAGAGAGAGAAAGAGGGAGAGGGAGAGGGAGAGAGGGAGAGGGAGAGGGAGAGCGAGGAGAGAGAGAGAGAGAGAGAGAGAGAGAGAGAGAGAGAGAGAGAGAGAGAGAGAGAGAGAGAGAGAGAGAGAGAGATGAGAGAGAGAGAGAGAGAGAGAGAGAGAGGGAGGATATTCCCCAAATTTATCACCCCACTGTTGTCGACGAACTCACCACCACGGAATTTTCAAATAAAATAATACAAAAAATCCAAAATCCAAAAACATAATATGTTCCCGGTTATGCACATTGTTCCATCAAGTTCAATCCAATGGGCTTAATTAAGTGAAAATGAAACAGATAAACGAACGGACAGAAAATCAGACAGGCAGAGCTAAGAAGAGGAGAGGAGGACAGGAAGAAAGGAGAGAAGAGAGGAAACAGGAGAAAGAAGGGAGGAAAGAGGGAGGAGAGAGGAAACAGAGAAAGAAGAGAGGAAAGAGGAGAGGAGAGGAAAGAAAAGAGAGGAGAGGAAAAAAAAAGAGGAAAGGAAAGGAGAGAGGAAAAGAAAATAGAGACGAGAGGAAAAAAGACAGAGGAGAGAAAAAAAACAAGATCCAGGCGGATGACGAGCCCAAAGGGAGGGAGAAACGTGCGAAAATTGCAGGTGAATTATAGATCTGGGAGCGGCATAAATGTGTTGTTTTATGTCTACAATTGGCGGACAGAGGGGACGCGGAACGAGAAATTACAGGCGGCGCTAAAGAGATAAAAAAGAAAAAAAAAAACGACGAGAGGGTGAGAAAAAACACGGGGAGAGGAAGGGAGAAAAAGTGGAAGAGAGAATGGGAGAAAGAGTGGAAGGGAGGAGGGAGAATGGAAGAGAGGATGGGTGAAAGAATGGAAGAGAGGATGGGTGAAAGAATGGAAGAGAGGATGGGTAAAAGAATGGAAGAGAGGAGGAGAGGGTAAAAAGAATGGAAGAGAGAGGCGGAAGAATGAGTGGATGATGGGAGAAAAGGTGGAAGAGAGGATGGGAGAAAGCATGGGATAGAGAATGGGAGAAAGAGTGGAAGGGAGGATAGGAGAAAGAATGGAAGATAGGCTGGAAGAAAAGAAGGGAGGATGGGAGAAAGAGTGGAAGGGAGGATTAAGAGAGGATGAGAGAAGGAGTTATAAAGAGGATGAGAGGAGTTATAAAGAGGATGAGAGAAGGAGTGATAAAGAGGATGAGAGAAGGAGTGATAAAGAGGATGAGAAAAAAGGAGATGACCGAAAAGAAAAGTTAGAAAGATGAGAGGGTGTGAGGAATAATAGGAGAGAGGACGAAGGAATGAGTGCGAGGGAGAACGAGGAGACGTGTAGGAGAGAGGATTAGAATAACGGTGGGAGAAGGGAAGTTAGGAATAAATGTGATAGAAAAAAATGTAACGAAGGGAAAAAAAGATACCTACAAAAGCAAGAAAAGAGTAAGGGACATGAGGGTGCCTCGAGGAAAGAATGCGTGACGGGAAAATGGGCAAATGAAAATGGAAACAAACTGGAAGAGTGGGAGAGAGAGGGCGAGGGGAGGGCGCCAGCGTCAACAGCAAGCGCAGTGGAGCGGCGGCTAAGGGGGCAACAGGGTCCCGAAGCCAAGCATGTGCCCGCGGCCAGTGACTCACGCACGCGCTCCCGAGGGCACACAGGACTCGGCCCGCTCCCAGTCACTCGACTCGCGGGCTCGGACCAGGCGGCGACTCGCCACGACTCACGGCGCGAGGACATGGCCGGACACCCCTGCTCTGAGCACCCCGGGTCGCCAAACCTCCCTGCACAACCCTCTTTCAATTCGCCCCCCTCCCCCGCCTCCCTCCACTCCCTCCTCCTCGATTATTGAAACCTGACCAGTGTATCGTGGCCGCGTGACGGGCCGTGCAGGCTTATCGTCCCATTACCCTGCTGCTTAAACTGCTTACAAACTGCTGACCAAGATAACACGGAGAGCAATAAATGTACCGCAACATTGTTCACGCAGCAGACGCCACAGACGATCCCGACACTGCAGTCCCGCACATCACCGACAATATTTAGACATCAATAATGTCGACGCTATCAGCCTCCTGCAATACTGTCATCATCCATCACGCAGCTGACGCTACAATGACTGCCGACAGCGCGCACCTTCTGCATTATCGCTGACGCTCCGCAGACTCGTTATGTTAATCCCGCTTCCCTCTGCTCGCCGCAGTCAGGAGGTCGCAGCCGCAGGTCGCATCCAACGCAAGGGCTCACACAAGCCTCGATGCTTTCGCCCGATACACCCACGTCGTCAGGCGGGTGCTGACACGCCCTCCGTCACCCCGCCGCCTCGCCAAGCCGGCTTATCTGACACAGCGAGAGAGAGACGGGCGTTCTCGCGGTCCGGCTCGACAATTCGCCGCCGCCCACTGTCCGCGCCAACGCATATCAGCAAACCGAGACATTATTCCGCAAATCCCTCAACCGCTTCCCGCATGAAGTACTTTTCCCTTCGTTCCTCACTCCGTGCTGTGCGTCGAAGGCTTGCTACAACGCCCCTCTGCAGCGCCACGCCACCCAGGCCACCGGATACCCGATACGGCCTAACAAGCCCTCCTTCTTCCTCTGAAACACCACCCAAGCTGTATCTGCATTCTGCAATACCTGCATGATGTCACACACGCACACTGACAAGCTCACACAGCACACAACGATACCCGCCCCAAGTCGTACTATACCACATACCACGTACCACTACTACATGCCCCTCGAGCTCCCTGCCGTATCCCGCTCATCAGTCGGGGTACCTGTTAATTAGGGTACACCGTGCCTGCTACCTATACAGGCGGAATATCCTCACCTCCCGGCTACCTGCTATCAACTATCTGCTCCCTGCTGCCTGCTACCTGCCACCAGGGACGCAGAAATCGAGTTCTATTCTTTGCAAAATGAAGCATGAAATACTGGACACAAAATGCCTCATCCTTTTTGGCTCAGAAGATATACTGTAACAAGAAAACCAAATGCAACGGCGATCGATGCGGCGATAAGACGAAGATCCGCACGCGAGGACTGCAAGGCCTTTTGATGCACACGGTGGGCGCGACCACACACACACACACACACACACACACACACACACACACACACACACACACACACACACACACACACACACACACACACACACACACACACACACACACACACACACACACACACACACACACACACACACACACACACACACACACACACACACACACACACACACACACACACACACACACACGCATACACACATACACACACACAAGCACACACACACACACACACACACACACACACACACACACACACCACACACACACACACACACACACACACACACACACACACACACACACACACACACACACACACACACACACACACACACCACACACACACACACACACACACACACACACACATATCCACGTAAATGAATACTGAACATTTGCATATAAAAAACACAGATGATGTTAGTGCTCCGGTTAACAAGACCAAAACTTGAGTAAATAAATGAATAATTACACAATCAATTAACATAAGCAAATAAACCAATGCATGACTACAACACACGAAAAAAAATACAATTATAAAATATTCAACTACGAAAGTTAATGAATTATATACAACTAATCAGAACCGACGTAAATAAATATATCTTAATAATAATAATAATAATAATAATAATAATAATAATAATAATAATAATAATAATAATAATAATAATAATAATAATAATAATAATAATAATAATAAATAATAATAACGTAATAATGAGACTAATAATTACATAATCATAAACTACACAGACGGGCCAGACCATAAAATAAAAGTTTATCAAACAAACAAAATAAAAATAAAATAAATAAAAAAATGAATAAAATAAAAGAAAAAAGGGCTACTGCACTAAATCTTTCTTCCAATCATTCACTTACGCCAGCGGGAGATGAATGGGTGCCTACGGGCGAGGGGGGGGGCGAACCATAA
>NW_020869753.1:515631-520631 GCF_003789085.1 Penaeus vannamei | reverse complement strand
AGCACGACGGGTCTGCACATGAACAAATGCAGTTGGAGATACTGCATTTGGAGATACACATGCAGGTACACATGCACATCCAGATACACATGCACATGCAGATACACATGCACATGCAGATACACATGCACATGGAGATACACATGCACATCCAGATACACATGCACATGCAAATACACATGCACATCATCACATGCATACACATGCACATCACATGCACAACACATGCACATGGCAGCACATACACATGGAGCATACACATGTACATGGTACACATTACGGATGGCTGCATGTATGGAGATACACATGTACACAGAGATACACATGTCATTGTTCTGAATCGTCTCCTCCCCGTGCTATAATTAGGTTCGTGGGGCAAATCATGCTTCGTGGAGTAATGTGAGATTCATTTTCATTTTCTTTTATTTTTCCCTTAGTTGAATTTTTAAAAAATAATAACAATACATCATTCCGGAAAAATCAGTATTGTTCAGTTACGGGGGGAGGAGGGAGAGGAGGGAGAGGAGGGAGAGGAGGAGAGGAGGAGAGGCGTGAGAGGAGGGAGAAGAGGGAGAGGAAGGAGGAAAGGGAGTGGAGGGGCAGGGAACGAGATTGGAGGGAAGAGGAGAGGAGAGGAGAGAGAGAGAGGAGAGGAGAGGGAGGAGAGGAGAGGAGAGGAGAGGAGAGAGAGAGGAGAGGAAGAGGAAGGAGAGGAGAGGAGAGGAAGAGGAGAGAGAGAACAGGAGAAGAAAAAGGAGATGAGAGGTGAGAACAGAGGAGGGGTGAGGAGAGAAAAAGACAGGATAGGAGGAAGGAAAGGAGAGGAGAGGAGAGGGTAGAAGAGGGGGAGAGGGAGAGAAGAGGAGAGAAGGGAAAAGGGAAAGAGAAGAGTTAAGGAAAGGAAACAATAACTATATTGAAGGATTGAAGGGAAGAAAGGGAATGTGAAGCGAAAGATTAGAAAGGAAAAGAGAAAGTAAAGGGGGATAGGAAAGGAAGGAAGGGGATAAACGATAAGCTGGAAGGATGGTAGAATGAACGGCCGTGCGGAAGGAAAGACAGGAGAAAGGAAAGGAAATGAAAAACTAAAAAAAAAGGAGAAAAGGTCGGCTAGAGAAAAAAAAGAAACACACTTACCGCACGCACACGCACCGCACACACAAACACACACACATAAGAGAGAGAGGGAGAAAAGAAAGAGAAGAGAGAGAGAGAGAGGGAGAGAGAGAGAGAAGTGAGGGAGAGAGAGAGAGAGAGAGAGAGAGAGAGAGAGGAGAGAGAGAGAGAGAGAGAGAGAGAGAGAGAGAGAGAGAGAGAGAGAGAGAGAGAGAGAGAGAGAGAGAGAGAGAAGAGAGAGAGAGAGAGAGAGAGAAGAAAGAGAGAGAAAGAAAGAGAGAGAGAGAGAGAGAGAGAGAGAGAGAGAGAGAGAGAGAGAGAGAGAAGAGAGAGAGAGAGAGAGAGAAGAGAGAGGAGAGGAAGAAGAGAGAAGAGAAGAGGAAAGAGAAAGAGAAAGAGAAAGAGAAAGAGAGAGACGAGAAAGAGGAAAGAAAAGAGAAGACAGACAGAAAGAACGAAAGCAGAAAAGAAAGACAAAGAAAAAAAAAAAAGAGACACCCAAACAGACAGACAGACAAGAAAAGGAAGGCAAAACACCCGAGGCCTGCAGGCAGCAAAGGACACCCCCAGGCAGCGACCGAGAGAGGTTTGAAAGGCTCAGCAGATCGTGGGAACTCAGCCAAGCCACGTTGAGCCCAGGATTTGAACATGTTAAAAGAGCTGAAGATCTGAAGGTGAACAAACATGGCCGTGAGAACGCGAGGAGAGCCAAGGGGAAGACTAGGCCCACCGTAAAGACAAAAATAATAGAAAGTGATATAAAAATAATATTGATAGTAATTGAATATCTAAAAAAGTACCTTTGTCTTTCTTTACCTTGGCCCAACATAACGAAGAAAAAATAAATAAAAAGTGAAATAAAAATAATATTGATAACAATTGAATATATAAAAAGTACCCTTGTCTTTCTTCTCTCTTTCTTTACCTTGGTCCAACATTACCTGAAAAAATATATAAATAACAATAATGATATTGAAAACAAGTGAATATCTAAAAAGGTACTCTCGTCTTTTCTCTCTCTTTCTTTACCTTTCTTCTAATCTATTTTCCCTTCTACCTCTCCCCTTTTCTTCTCCTTCTCCTTCACATTTTTTATCCTCATTATCCCCTTTTCCCTTTTTCCCCCAACCTCCTCTATTTTTTCAATCTTTCTTCAACCTGCCCTTCTTCGACCTCCTCTCTTCCTCTTCCCTCTCCTTCTTCTTCTCCTCCTCCTTCTAATCATCATTTTCCCTCCCTTCTCTTAATTATTTTCCCCCACTGAATCGGGAAAACGTATCGAGAATTCACTGTTATTGTTGTTGTTTTCACGGCCGAAATGACTGACTGTAAACAATGGCTGTTTTCTTTTCTACATGATGAGATCAGCAAAATTTAGCGGACGTGCACTTCATAACGCCGATATGTAAGAGATGAAATGTTTGAAATATTACTGAAGATATCAACTGAACACAATATATCTTTTTAAAAGTATCAATAACAAAATATAGAAATATTAATAAAAGTATGTAACAACAATGAAAAAATAAATGGCCAACCGCAAACAATCAATAAAACCAAACATAATCACACATATCCTCCAGTCCATCTAAATAATTACGAACACGAATGCGATTTCCATATGCCTACCCCCCACCCCCTCCACCCCACTACCCCTCCTCCCCAACCACTCAATACTTGCATCGCTTCTACGTCTATCCCCTACTTCGTTTTTCTTTACTTATTGCATTGTATTTATTTTACAATCTTTATACTTTTCATTATATTTCCTTTTCTTTCTTTATACTTTTTATTATACTTTTTTTTTCTTTCTTTATACGTTTCATTATATCTCTTTCTTTCTTTATACTCTTTATTTTGCTTAATTTTCTTTCTTTATACTTTTCATTATATTTAATTTTCTTTCTTTATACTTTTCATTATAATGATCGATCTTTCTTTATACTCTTCATTATATTCATTTTTCTTTCTTTATACTTTTCATTATAATTATCTTTCTTTCTTTATACTTTTCATTATAATTATCTTTCTTTATACTTTTCATTATAATTATCTTTCTTTATACTTTTTATTATAATTATCTTTCTTTCTTTATACTTTTCATTATAATTATCTTCTTCTTTATACTTTTCATTATATTATTTTTCTTTCTTTATGCTTTTATGTGCCGTTTCGTTTCTCCTTATTTATCGGAGTTTTGTCTTTTTTCTTTTAATTCCCATTTTTTGCTCCTCTCGTTCCCGCTCCTTTTTATCATAACTATATTAATGATTGTTATCGTTGCTTGTATTTGGTTTGGTATTAAGTCTACTCATGATGCTGTTGTTTTTGTTTTGATATGTTGCTCACATAATTATTTAATCAACATTGGTATCACTATCGTCATTACCATTCTTATTATCATCATTATAAACAGCATCACCATCATTATTACTATCATCATTAGGATTATAATCTCAACAGTATTACTACTATTATCACTATCATTAATATCATTATGATTTCAACAGGATCACTTCTATCATCACTATTATCATAATCACCAATATGGTTTAATTATCACTCCACCTAGTCTTTGTTATTAACAGCTTAATTATTATCTCTCTTTTATAACAATATCTAACACTATCATAACCACCACGCCCCTTCTCCAATCAATAATTTCCCCTTTCTTTCTTTCTCTCTTTCATTTTGGGTGGTGAACTTTCTCCTCAATTTTCCTCACTTCCTCATTCTCATTACTCCTATTCCATCCCCTTTCAGATTCCAAACTTGCTGTAATTACTGTATCCTGCCTCATTCCCACGAGACGAAATGAAAAAAAACATACGAACATAATTAATAAATTCCAATATATCGTTACCATTGTAATTAAAATTTCAGAGCACCAATGCAGAATTTCCATTCGATTTCTCTTCTCTCTCTCTCTCTCTCTCTCTCTTACTTTTCATAATGATTATCTGGAAGTATAATAACAGCATGCCGGCCTTGTGTCTTTCCTCGTTCATTCATAACAAATTATACATGCGGGTAAAGGAAGATGATGAATCAATAATGTGTGGCCGTGTGTACGTGCGCGCGTGCTCGTGGGCGCTTGGGTATGTATTTGCTCATGCTTTTTTATTGTTTGTTTGTTTTACTGTCTGTTTGTTTTTATTTGTTTTGTTTTGTTTGTTTGTGTTTTCTGTCAGTTTGTTTGTTTTCCGTTTGTTTGTTTTTCTGTTAGTTTTTGTTTTTGTCCGTTTGTTTGTGTTTTCTGTCAGTTTGTTTGTTTTTGTCCGTTTGTTTGTTTTTCTATCTGTCTGTCTGTTTTTTCCAGTCTGCCCGCGCGCGCGCGCGTGTGTGTGCGTGTGTTTGTTCGTCCGTCCGTCTGTCTATCTGTCTGTCCGTCTACCAGCTATCTATCTACCTATCTATCTATTTACTCTTCTCTTCGCTCATTCATTTATGTATCTATCCATTTCCACATGAATTTACATATTTCCTAATCTATTCATATATTAATATAAACGCATCCATATAGGCGCGCCGTAAATCTATATTAATGAAGATGTAAATAAAAGGAGAAACTAATGACAGTGAAAAGATGAGAATACGCGATTAAATAAATAAATAAATACATAAATAAACAGATAAATAAAATAAACAAACCAGAGAGAATGATCATGAAAGGAAAGACGGCGATGGAAGACAGATGGAAGACGAGAAGATAACGGGGGTTATAGCGAAAATATGAAGAAACAGAAAGGTTACTTTACGATGGAAAAAAGCGAATAAGACGGAATGAGACTTAAAGGTGAGAGGAGAAAGCTGGGAAGACAGATACGTGAATGAAAATGAGAACAGGAATACCTGATAATTGATAATAACAGAGTAAAAATAAA
>NW_020869753.1:498131-508131 GCF_003789085.1 Penaeus vannamei | reverse complement strand
TCCCCTAATCCTGCCCCCTCCCCCTTCCCCTTAGAGCACCGCGCGTAATCACACAATTGGATCAGCAACGTAAGGTTTCAGATTCTTGGCTGCACCGGGGGCTTGCCTGGCGGTCCTGTGCACCTCGCACTGATACAGCTCCGCTCGCCCAATGCCCGCCCACCTGCCTCCGGGCCATCGGCGCCCGGGGGCAGGCCGTGCCCTCGGGGCGGCCCCTGTGTGACGTGGCCCGTCCTGACGAAAGGAGGTGGGGGAGGGGGTGCGGACCGGAGGGGCCATGCATGATTCAGGAACGGATTAAGGGGCTGGGACTGGCTTCAGGAAACGCACTCCCGTTCTGAGGACGACTTAAGAACGCACGCGTCCCAAAATCGCGCGTATACGCACTATCTAATAATTTATTATCTAGAAGGGTTGTGAAGCTGTCGTGGTTGATCTGATCATAATACGGCCCGACGTGGCGTTGGTGGCCCACGGCAAGCGCGCTCTCGATAAGACGACAAACTGCCACACTTAAGACAAAGGCGCGGCCAGCGAGCAGGAACAAGAAGCCACAAAAGGAACTCCGGGATGTTTTGATAACTCCCGGGTAATAGAGCCATCGCCTGGGTCGCCCCGAGTGTGATTTTCATCCCCGAGCAGCTCGAGCGATGACTTAACCGGCGCAGCACAATGTAATCCACCGAGATTTACAAACGGAGTAATCCCCGGCCCGGTGTCCCCTGCATGAATCGCCGGAGCCAATCCCTATAGACACCCGGAGCTCTCATGTCCCGCGACGAGGTCAATCAGGCTTTATTTCTCTCTTACTCTGACCTCCTTCATCTGCAACTCCCGCGCGACCTCACGTCTGAAATCACTGAGCAAAAATAAAAAAAAGAGAGTCTAGAAGAAACCCTAAATTAGCTTTGGCTTTCGTAAGTAGCTTTAAGAATGTACCGACCTGTATAAGGAACGCGAAGATTGTACACAGCGGCCCGCAGCGAGCTTCGCTATCCGAAAGTCTATCTGCGCGTGCGTAAAAGAGCTCTATTCATTCCGATTAAAATAACGACCATCGATTAGGACACCTGCAGGAGCATGTCCATTGAGAGTGTCGAGCCAGAGGCGGACGCATAATCACGCACGCTCGGAGCGCATGGCCCCGTCTAACTAGGGATCAAGTACCTGAAATGCCACCTGGAATACCTCGAGGCGATACCTGATAGCTCCCTTCGCACGAATCTTGGTGAGAAATGGTCATGCCAGCGTCGCGGAGGGAGCTTCCTGACACCCCCGGGAGAGAGGGACCTCCACCAATACAATCCGTGAGTCTCTACATGTCAATATACATCAGACACAATTCCGTAACACATTGCAGCGCGTGCAAGTTGCCTCATTCTGAAAACCAAATTATCCCCGTCTGTCACTGATAATTATCTATCGACGCAGCTCAAATACGAAGCTCAACCACGCGAATATCTTTTCGCATATTGCAAGACAACATTATAATTTATGGAAATTGAAAAGCCGTTTGCCGGACAATATCAATCCGCCCATATTAATACACATCAATATGGATCCAAACTGTGACAAAGCCGGAGCCGTGTGTGACATGTTACGACCGAAACTAAAACAATTTGCTCTCTTTTTCATACTTCATATCGCTAGCCCCGGAATTCGTCAATAAAGCTATCATTCACATTTTCAGTATATGAATAAAAGGAAAAAAAATTGTCACGGTGAGAGATACAATCTCATCTGTAAAAGTGCAATCCCCGGATCGCCAGGCGACGCACGCAACTCATTTCCATTTCTGAATCAAAAACCGATCAAAATCATCAACAAATGGAAAAAAAATCAAGCGATCAAACATATCAAATAAAAAATGTCAACTATTCAAAACCATCAACGAATCAGATATATCGCTCAAATACCGACGAAAGTGTAAAACTTAATGAAAATCCAAACCGACTGACAAAAAACAAAACGAAGATGGTCGATGTGTGTGCAATAGTGCGCAAACAACAACAGCAACAACAATAATAACAACAACAAAAGTACATCAACGCGTGATATGCCGATATAAAATACATCTAAAAAAAATCAGGTCAATAAAGCGGTTTAAATATCTACACGGTGCTCCGAAATGTTTAATCGTTCAAGCCTGTGTCTGTTTTGCACACTGTTACATTTAGCACTCCCTGGCTTATTCCTATCGCTTGTGCTCTATGTCATGTTTCCCCCCTTTTCTCGCTGTGTCTTTACTCCTCGTCCTTTCTCTTCTACCCCTTTTTTCCTCACACCTTTCTTCTTTGTCTCCTTTCTTGTTGTCTTCCTCTCATTCGGTTTCGTTTTTTGATTTCCAATTTTAATCACTCCGTTATGTTATTCCTTCGTTCCATATTCGCTCATTCTGTCACACTCCTCCTACACTTGCACACTCCACTTCCTTCTTTCCCATTTTCCTTCTCTCGTTTCTTCCCTCTATTACTCTATCCATTCATCATCATCATTATGCTCCCTCTCCCATTTGCACTCGTTTCTCTCTTTTCAATCATCCATTCATCCAGCCTTTCTTCCTTAAATCCATCCATCCATCCATCCATCCATCCATCATCCATCCATCCATCCATCCATCCATCCATCCATCCATCGATCTCCTCCTTCCATTTCTTTTCTCCCTCCTCCCTCCCTCCCTCCTTTCCCTCAATCCCTCCTCCCCCCTCCCCCTCCCCCAGTATCAATAACGTCCAAGCACACAACAGCCAAACCCAGCCGCCGTTATCTATCCCGAGTTTCCGGAACTCGCCCGCACGCAGCCACGCACGCTGTTTGGACAACCTACTCCCATCCGTATCCTGTTCTTTGTTCATTTTTTTTATTCTTTTGTTTCGCTTTTTTTCTTTCTTTCTCTTTCTCTCTTCCCATTAACCAAACTCGGTCAGTTCTCGTGAGTCCAGCGATACGTGCGGACCAGGACTGGCAAGCGCACACGCACACACGCACGCACACACGAACGCCGCCTCAAAACGCAATCACGACTTGCCGTCAACCCCCTCCCCCCCCTCTCCCCCCAACGCCGCCCTCCCTCCCTACCGTCGTCACGACCTCTCGCTGACCCTCGTCGTATTTTTATAACAATTACGGTACCGCCACCTCCATGATCGCTCGCACGTCAGCCGTCAGCCGTCAGCCGTCAGTTGTCAGCCGTCAGAGTCTTCGAAAGGTTTGAATCACGACTTCGAGGGAAGTGACTTTAAATTGACCAACGGCGGAAAAAAACTAAGACGGCTAAATCTGGCCTTTCAGCATTTTTTTCATTTTTTCAACGACCTTTTTCTTACAGCGAAATAATAGCGAGGCACACCATTTTAGGACGGACAATATGCACTCACGACGGCAAATATGACCACAGAACGACCAGGACGTGAAGCAAAACACAAACGCCATCTAAACAAATACCTTATCCCTTATCCCTACACAACAAATTTGCACTGAGACTGTAAATACGAGAGGGTCGCTCCAAAACATGGAGTAACTTCCTCCAGTTCCGTAGAGATTTCGGAAATGAATACACATATACATGAAAAATATATGCACGCGTGTAAAAATATATGTGTGTGTGTGTGTGTGTGTGTGTGTGTGTGTGTGTGTGTGTGTGTGTGTGTGTGTGTGTGTGTGTGTGTGTGTGTGTGTGTGTGTGTGTTGTGTGTGTGTGTGTGTGTGTGTGTGTGTGTGTGTGTGTGTGTGCGTGTGCGTGCGTGCGTGCGTGGCGTGCGTGCGTGCGTGCGTGCGTGCGTGCGTGTGCGTGCGCGTGTATATCTTGTATAAATAATATATAAAAGCGGGAAATTCAACTTCGCGTTCAAGCATTCTCACCTTCTCCCTCTCAATATTCACATAAATCTAACATTAACGAACAAAAGAAGAACGACTATGATTAAGACGAATTACACAACCAAACACGCACACCCTATACACAAAACTTGAACAACCAGACAGCCAAAAAATAATCAACCATCAAAGAAACCATAAACAGTAAGTAAATAGGTAGGTAGGTAGTTAAGTAATTAAGTAAGAAAGTAAGTAAGTAAGTAAGTAAGTAAGTAAGTAAGGAAGGAAGGATGGAAGGATGGAAGGAATTAAGTAAGTAAGGAAGTAAGCAAGTAAGTAAAGTAAAGTAGGCAAGTAGTAAGTAAAAAAAAAAATCCCAGGGGTTATAACTCGAGCGTAAACAGAATATTTCCAGCCGCCCAAGACGCGACGATACAAATTGCGACGCGCCCCTTTCTTCATCATTATGCGAGCCAGACGCGGACGAAAAGTTGCAGAATTTTTAATGCCAAAATCGCCTGACGTCGGAGATTTTATAATTCTGAAATAGACGCCAATGCTGGTACTACTGATAAAAAAAATATTTATATATTCGTGACGGCGGCAGTTGCATTACGCTAGTGATATTATTGACATTAGTATCATCATCTTCATTCATTATCATTACCATTATAAATATCATAATCATTATAAATATTATAATTATTTTCAACATTATAAATATTACAATTATCATCATCATTATAAACATTATAATTATCATTATCACTATAAATATTATCATTATCATTACAAATATTATAATTACTTTTAGCACAAACATAACTATCATCATAAAAATAACAAAAATAGTAACATTATTACCATCACCACCATTAATTCTATCCTCACTATAAAATTTACTATCACTACTATTACTGCTATGAAATAAATCACCCCCGATCACCATAACGACAAGAGAAATACCCACCAAAAAACTGTTCTCAATCTCACGTCATCGCAATACCACCCATCCCTCCACGCCCCCCACCCCAACCCCTTTCCAATCCCCCCCCTCACAAAACCCTCCAAAAAAAACTTATCCTATCTGTTAACTCATCATCTCCACCCAACTCATCCACCTGTCCACCCCAGCCCAATTAACCTTTGCCGCACACGTCCACCTATCACGACCTCCCCCCACCCCACCCCCACCCCACCTCCGAGTCCTCCTCTCTCGCACACACACGAGGAGCCAGATCCTCATTATCTCAGAAGGTGGCTTGTCCTTATTTTAATTCCACTTTGTTCACTTTTCCCCGCTTTCGTCTCTTCCATTTGGCATAGCTTTCTCTTCTCCACTTTATCTACCTTTCTCTCTTCCACAGCATCTGCCTCTCCTCTCTTCCTCATCATCTGCCTCTCTCTTCCTCACCATCTGCCTCTCCTCTCTTCCTCATCATCTGCCTCTCCTCTCCTCATCATCATCTGCCTCTCCTCTCTTCCTCCTTATCTGCCCCTCCTCTCTTCCTCATCATCTACCTCTCCTCTCTTCATCATCTGCCTTTCCTCTAGTCCACATCTACCTCTCCTCTCTTCCTCATCATCTGCCTCTCCTCTCTTCCTCATCATCTACCTCTCTCTCTCCCTTCCTCCTCATCTGCCTCTCCTCTCGCCCACATCGTCCTTCCTTTCCTGCCCTTAAAGTCTCCCTATCTCCCACTTCCCTCTCTCGCCCACATCTCCCACCCACCACGACAGCTTCTCACTTTTACATACAGGTTCTCGCCCCTGTGCAGTACACTTGTCACTTGGTCCTCGCCCCCTGCACCCTGCCCATCACCCTTACCTGTCCACACTCCCTGCCTACACCCTGCCGAGAGAGTCCGTTAGCAACCCTGTCACCTGTCCAACTTTTTCCCTTAATCTTTTTAAGGTGAGGCAGGGGGAATGGGAAGGGGAAGGGGAAGGGGAAGGGGAAGTGGGAGGGGAAGAGGGAAGGGGGAAGGTGGGATGAGGGAGGTCCCGGAGGAAAACAAAAGATAATTGGGTCGATATCTTAATCGGAGCATAAATTGTCATTCCGCAATTCATTAAAATCCGATAATTGCCATCGGAGTTTATAAAAATAATATAAATATTCATACCTTATTAGCTTGCGTCACCCTCCAGAACGTCAACCTGTTGTCTCATTCACATCCGCATAGGACCATACCCTCCCCAGTCCTAACATCCCCCTCCTCATTTTCATCCACAGGGGCATCCCCCTCATCCCATTCACATCCACTCAGGGACATACCATTCCATCTACCCCATCCCCCTCCCCATTCACATCTACTCAGGGACATATCCCTATTCACATCCGTAGGGGACACAACCCCTTCATCCCTCCCATTCACATCACTCAGGGACATACCCTCCCCTCCCTCATTCACATCCGTACGGGGACAAACCCCTCATCCCCCTCCCCATTCACATCCACTCAGGGACATATTCACATCCGTACTCCCTCATCCCCTCCCTATTCACATCCGTACGGACATCTCCCCCCCCCTTCCCAGCACTCCCCTTTCTGAATATATTTCCGAGGACTCTGAGATGTATGCTTTCCCTCTCGCGGCCATCAGCGAGAAACCGGATCCATAAGATATGATGTATGTGCAATGACTGATGCAAGAGGTCTCTTCCTCTCCTTGGGCCTTCTCACTCTCACATTCTCTCTCTCTCTCTCTCTCTCTCTCTCTCTCTCTCTCTCTCTCTCTCTCTCTCTCTCTCTCTCTCTCTCTCTCTCTCTCTCTCTCTCTCTCTCTCTCTCTCGCCTTTCTCATTCTTTTCCTTTTCTTTCCTTCCATTTCCTTGTTCTCTGCTCTTCCCCTGCATCTCTGTGTCAAACCCACCTTCTAGCTCGCCCTATCTCCCTGAGTGAAGATGCCGGTGCGTCTCTCCGCCTCCACCTTCAGAAAATTGCGAAGGGAAAAGGCGGGAACCGATGGCCATGGAAACATAGAAGATCCCCCCTCGTGTATCGCTTTCGCTTTCTTTGCCAATCCAATTACGCGATCACGCGGCGGATTTGAGCCTCTTGCAGATGGGTTGGCTCGCCGCCTAAAAATCCTCGCCATAACTCCTACGCGGACGCGAGCCTCCCTCCCTTTCCTCCGCATCTCCAAGGCGCCGCGTCGAAAGCCAAAGGTTTCGCGGTGAACCAGACCTTTCGCCGTGACACGACTGGGTGTCATGCGTGTCTCCGTGACGGCAGGGCGTCACACGTGCCATTATGATAACAGGCTTACCAAGGCCTGCCTACCGAAGTCCGCCACGACCCGCTGCTGCTAGGAGAGTGGAGATGCGGTTGCCAGTCAGGTCGCCGCCTCCACCAGATCCCAGTCCGTGTGGTTACGAATCTGGTCGCGCATGACGGGCGCTGCACGTTGACTCATCACGTAACTGGCGCGTGACACCAGCAATAACGTCTAGCACACGCACGCACGCACACCCAGTGTACGTATGCACGCGCACGCCCGTACACGAGCGTGTACTCACTCCCCCGTCGACGGCAATATTTACGAGATGCGGCATCACCTTGCATGCCGGCAGCCGCCGTCACGCCAGCGAGCACACCCTCCCCTTCCGGAGCCACGGACTACTAATGTCTGAAGGTTCCTGTCCCACTGCGGATTATGACTTGCTCAAACACCACTGAACGAAACGCTGGAGCTTAATGTCGGATTTATGAATCCTAATTGCTGATCCCTTATGCCAAAGGACCTTTAAAACTATGTAGGAAGCAACATTTCCTTCTAATATAAACATCTCTAATACCGGTAGTATTACATTCATATGTAGATACAATACTATTTCTTTGTTTACTGATAACTTAATGGGTGGGTAAGTATTGTATAAACGAAAACAGTGCCTTATGCGAACCAATTTTAACTGAAATATCCCATTACAAACATATAAATTCCACAGCCAAATGTGTTTTACCCTCTTTATATTTGTTCCTACTGCCTTGGTATTGGTCTAGAATTCAGAAACACATAACTTCGAACATAACTGTACATCCACAGAACTACAAACTTTGGTTCACTGAATATCATCCAATAATTTTGATTCACTGAATTCTCAGCAAAGTATCATCAGTTCCCCAGCTACAGTACCAAATAAACTACAAGACTTCACAGTGTTTAATGCCTCTTACATATGACACTATAATAAGCAACCCCAACACTGCAATTATCTAATAATCTCTGACAAATCAAAAAATCAAGTCTTGTTAAGCCAATCAAAGCCAATTCAAACCATCATAACATCTTCACCTTCATTATACTATCATACTAAGATTTTCAATTATCAAATTAATCCTCAAAGTATCATTAGGACTTGTGTAAGCTATTCCTTGTATTGCATGACTAGAAAAAAAAACAATAACATTATAGTGTTTGCATTACATTTGTCATGGGATATCATTAAAGGCAAGATAATCACTACCATACAAAAGAGATCAGAATACACTACATTACACCATGAATTTTAAATTATCATTTGATCATATTACATGACACAAATTTGTTACTGGTGTCATATGCTTTCTCTATTTTTACATAAATCTTTTTGGTCTGATTTTAAGCAATGGAAGAGTAAATTACAGGTCTAAGCAATCAGACTGATAAATACAGAAAAACAATACACTCATTAATACATAATCAACTTGAAGTCATTGATATAAAAAACAAAAAGTAAAAAAGGTAGCAAAAATCACGACACTATAATGACTGATGAAAGCCATGAGATCATAGAACTACACTCATGAGTAATTGAAAAAAATATAATTTAATCTAATATTCATATATAAAGTGCCAATCACTGGAGGATACTTTGGACATTAATAAATCTTATAATCAACCAGTCAGCTTTATGAAGAACATTAAAGGGAAGTTATTAGTAAGAATTGAAAAAATAAAAAATCTGTGATAAAACATCACATACAATACATACACAAATTATATAAAATATACAACTAAGTCCTACTTGAATAATGGAGGAATCATTTCTAGTATATTTCATCTTTCTTGACATTTTGCTTTATCCTCATTCATTATATCTGAACTTGAGATTTAGCTTGAGAGATAAATGTGTCTACCTAGAATTTTTTTATTTCCTGGTTTTAAGATGTTCCTTTTATGATGCTCCTTGAATGATTTGCGGAATTAAAAATCTTTTATCTAATATTTTAAAATCAAAACGTATACTAGCGTAAAGTCACTATTTTCATATTCTTTTGTACGCAGTGAAATGAAGTCGATGAAAAGTATTCATCACCCCTTAACTGTTGAATATCTTTACTGGAAAAAATTAGGGAGTATAAATTTGATTAAAATCAATATTTAAAAATTCTATACTTAAAAGCAAATACTGCTATACTTAAAATTTCATGCTATATTTTACTCACCTGGTGGAGCTGTGCGTATAACACATGGGTTGCCGTTGCGAGTGCAATGGTTGATCCAGGCGACAACATCCCGCTGGGTATATCCTGCTACCCGCTGCCCCTGCACCTCCAGCAGGATAGCCGAAGGGACCAGGGGAGGGTCACCCTTCTGGTATCGGATCCCCTGACTAATTTCCCCCAGGTAGGGGAACTCACCATTGTCTGAGCCCCCAAGTACAGTGATTCCTCCCTCACTCCCCACACTCACTACAACCTCCACCACTTGCCCTGCCCAGTGGTTAGGCCCCGCAACCACGACATCACCTGTGGGTCCAGAGTTCCTTGGGGTTCCTGCCCCTTCGTCACTGGGGTGCCCCTCCTCCCCCCTCCCCCTCCCACTCGTGGTGCTGGGACTTGGTGGCCGCGCGCCGCTCGGCTGCCCTGAGCTAGTCTTGAGCATAATGCCTGTGCCCACACACCACACATCAGCACCAGGAACGCCGAAATATCACGTCATGTCATCAGTAAACGACACTTCACGGTGAATCACCTCGCTGACTCCTCGACTTGACTTGTCAAAAACACAGCCATGCCTGGCTAAGCTGGACGCAACCACTGACTATCACTGGCTGAGTTAACCATTGTCAACAACACACCTTGCTGGATGAGCAGACGCACTATATCCCACTATCACTTACTTATACATCTAATTCCACTGAGAAGGCACGGCTTATCGAGTCCCAACCACCAGTTCTGAGCAGAAGTTGTTGACAC
>NW_020869753.1:463131-480631 GCF_003789085.1 Penaeus vannamei | reverse complement strand
CATGTAAAAAAATATGATATTCCCTGTGCAAGAAAAATACTCTATAGTCTGAGCTGTACCTGCGTTGTTTATGACTATTTCTTAAGCTGTATAAGATAGCGGTGTTCATTTCCCTTTATCTCTGTGTGTCACTCGGTAATATTAAGTGGTAATACTTTGATGCACATTTACTGGAGAATGTACTAAGTTAGAGCAAATTGATTATGATATTCTTGTAGAGGACAAAAAGTTGCAGTCGTTGGTACAATAAATTATATGCAGATTCGAAAGCAAACACCACAAATGAAGAAAAAGGATCACAGGAAGCGCTGCTCACAGTTTAAGTCCACTCTGCGCTCTTGAGTTTCAGGTCTATCTTGCTTGCATTCTGAGGTGAAGATAATGTTTCCCTGGAGGTTTTAGGGGGCAGAGCCCCCTTTCAACCCTCCCCTTTGGGCATGCCCACTCACGGTTACTTAGATTGATGAATAATTTTTTTGACATGAAGTTGGGAACTTAGTCTCTGGCGATTGTGTCCATACTGTAAAGACACCCAATGTAAAGACAATATCACAAAGATAGAGAAAAATTATACTCACTCATATTTGAATTAATCTGTGCAGCCAAACAATAACATTAGAAATGAAGAAAATGGGTGTGATTTATGTGGTGTGGAGTCCATGGCAAAAGAGTGGGGTCTGGGGATGAAGCCCCCAGGTTAGGAATGTTTTTGGTTCATATAGTGATGTTTGTGGATTTTCCAGGAATGGCTGGAGCAATACGGACTTTGAGGTCACTTTATAAACAATTACCTATACTCTCATTTATATTTGGAAAACCAGAAAAAAAACTATTAACTATGATGACTTTTGCAGGTATTATGCAAATTAAGACTCTCCTATGATTTACTATTTACCTGATACTAAGGCTATATGCATATCTGAAATTGTAATTATGACAGTGATTTGTGCGTAATTACTGTTGTAAGTAAGGTGTAATTACATGTTTGAAAAATTGTGTAGGAAAGAATGCTGAAATTTGAAGTCATTAAATCTCTCACTTATTTGGTACCAGTTTTAGTGATATTAGCATTTTGACAAGATCTCTGATAAAGGGCAAAATTTCAAATGTTCTTGTGCAAACTAACCATTTTTTCCTGGTACTGGTTATCCTGTGCATTATTTACCTTAATTATAGATATGTAGATTATGCAGTGTTGGTCATTTTTGGCCATTTTATCTTACAAGTATTTTGATTGTTATATGCAAGATAATGTCTTTCTTTGTGAATATTGCCCATAGTCACACCTCTGTTTACCTTGGTAGGAATGAAGTACTGAAAGAAGTTATATAACCTAGTGCTGTGTTCAGAACTCTTCATCTTGCACGTCCAGACAAGTTGGACAAGATGTTAGACCGTTCGGAACCACTACTTTCTCATCCTGGACAAGTTGTCCATCTTGCCCATCTTGCTCTCCTTCCCAACAGGGTGAGCAGGACGAGATGACATCACAATAGCATTTGTATGTAAACAATGACAGTTGCAGGCAACCATAAGATATTGATAGGTGACTTTATTTTCCTTTATTGATGTTATCAAAGGATATTTTTGTGTTTGTCAGTTGCATGTAAGTTAATTATACATCAAAAGAGTTGCAAAACCTATGTAGGATGTATAATAAAGACAGTGGTACGATAAAATAGTGAATGTTTACTTTCAAACTGGTTGCATTCTGGGAAGTGAGGGTCTTGGAGGTTCTGAACGTGGCCTCGTTGTCCTGCTGGTCCTGACAAGTTGGGCGAGCAAGACAAGTTCTGAACACAGCATAGGAGGACTGAAATTTGACTAAAGAGGTACACATGATAAAAAGTGTAACTTTATGTGTTTTGTTAAACTGCGATGGTATGGTACAGTAGAAGAAACTTCCAGCTAGATTTTTTTTACTAAAGTCTTTTTTACCAAAACAAATATTTTTACTTGATATCCAGCTTTTGGTTGATAATTTTCTTTCATGATTCATGTCCTAATTTCCAGGGTGGTCTTGATTATGTTATAAATTACAGGTGTGCTCAATCCATATATTGTTCTGTAAAATGTGTTTTTTTCTGCATAAAGTAATGGCATGGGAAAAGCCCAAATCTAAATGTATGAATGAAACTGTGTTTTATTATTCTAAAAGTGTTAGGTCTAAGAAAAGTAGTAATCATGTATTGGAGGTATGAGTCTAGCTTTTTAGATCCAGACTGCTTTTTTCCCCAAGTTGAATCATCTAAATTTGGGAAATAAAGTTGGATGGATAAGTGTGTGTAAATTGTTACATATCTGTCTTTTCAAACTGTTGTTAACTCATTGTGGTAATTATAACTAAGATATTCAGGAAGCATATAGAGACATAAGGTTTTCTGTTTTTTATTTTTTATTTATTAGTTCTAGATCTTCTTATGGACAGTATAACATGAAAGCTTTTTTCCAGGGAAGAGGTGCGAGGCATGTTTTATCATGCTTATGATGGGTACATGAAGTATGCCTATCCATATGATGAGCTGCGACCACTGTCCTGTGATGGACATGATACCTGGGGCAGGTAATTCCTTAATTGGCAAAAGTTGACTTTAAATCAGTTGAATATAATTTTGATTTTAAGATATTATGATCAAAAGGGTTTGACAAATTAGTGAATAATGTGCCATGTAAGTTTAATCAATTGTGTGATCTGTTTTTCAGTTACTCCCTCACACTCATTGATGCCCTAGACACTCTAGCAGTGATGGGGAACAAGACAGAGTTCCAGAGGGTTGCCCATCTCATCACACAAAAGGCCAACTTTGATGTTGACATTAATGTTTCTGTCTTTGAAACAAACATTAGGATTGTAGGTGGTCTGCTCAGTGCTCACCTCATGTCAAGAAAGTGAGTAGCATTTGCTTTAGTGGAAGTTGTATATTCATTGCATTACTTGTTTTCTTATTATTATTCTAGCTTGTTTGTTGAAATGTGTTTATCATGCTACTCGACTGCATTTGCATTATGAAATCATCAAAAAAAAATTAATAATCATAATTTATTTAAACAAATACTCTAGGATCTTATTCATTTTTGCAGATTTTGTATATAAGTAAGTTTATTGTGATGACTGTAGGAAAGATAGAAATGAAGATTCATATCCACAATGTTGTTTTTGTGTTTGGATTGAATTTTCATCAAAATGATATAGACAAGAAACAAAATTTATACAGTATTAATTTGTTAAGATGATTTTCCTAATGCAAAACAAGTAATTCCAACAGTGCTGTACAGTATACTGTAGTTATACAGTGCAATAGCTGCAACAGAATTTATTATGGTGAAACAGGACATAGACTTTAGAATCAGTGAATATTGAGATGTTCACCACTGCAGAACTTTTAACTATGTTATTGCATGTATATGAATCAGGATAGTTACCCATTTGGAAAGTAGGAAAAGTTATTCAGGAAGAATTGTTAAAAAAAGAAAAAGATGATTATGACAATAATGGAAGCTTCATACATCATGGTGAAAAATATGAGCACTGTCTCAGGCTGCTTAAAATTTTTCAAGGCTGTGGCAATGTCAGGCATGTTTGGTAATGAGTAGATGGTTCATGGAAGTAAGGTGAATCCTCAGGTCTGACTAGTATATATGCTTTGTATTAGTCTTGCTTTTATATATTATTATGATAAAGATTTGATGACAACATATTTGTAAATACCTCTTTATGGGTATTTATTTTTTATACCTTTTCTGTATATGATAATCTTCGGGTCATCATCATTATTCATTTGAATATTATCATATTATTTATTGTTAACAGACAGGGTTTTGAAAATGATAGCACATTTATCATAGATTTTTTTTTTTTTTTATATATATATTTTTTTATTAATCTAGAAATTTGTTTGTTTGTTATACATAGCATTTTTTTGTGTGTGTTTATGTACATGAGTGTAAAGATATATTTGTGGTTCCAAGTGCATGTGCTGATAATTTTGTTATCTTGTAGGATGGGTGTTGATGTAGAACCAGGATGGCCATGTAAAGGACCACTTTTAAGAATGGCCAAAGATATGGCAGACAGACTTTTACCAGCTTTCGACACCCCTACAGGTAAGGTATACTGTACTTTAGACTAAGCTATTATTTGATGTATATGTTACAGAATTACTCTGTTTTTCATTTGGATGTGTTTGACTTATCAAAATGAATGATAGTATACATATAATTTAATAGAGGAAAAGTTGAATAGTCAAATATGTGTGTCCCTCTGTAATAATTTTTTTCCTTTGTAATGAAATCTCATAAACAACTTGAATTGTTCAAGGTATTACTAGTGCCTTAGACAAGCTGTATGCGTTCTTTTAGCCCATAGATGCATGTTAAGAAATTACTTTGACTTTGAATGTCTTTTCCTATAATATGAATATGAATATTAGGCATTTTAATTATCAAAGAAAATATAGGTAACAGTTTCTCTAAGAATTTTGTTAACTGTCAAAAAAAAGGAAATGTCAGGCACACTAGATTCTAAGTATTATCAAAATAGAAGAAGCTGTGGCTTGTTGATGGATAACCCAGAATTTAGTTTCTTAGTATTTTATATATGCAGCCTAGTCATATGGTAGAGATGGAGGTGCTGTCATGTTGATTTTGTTCTAAGTAAATCTTTTGAGTTCCCTTATATTGCTAGGTATATAGCAATGATGTAAGAGGTATACAGAAGATTTCAAGTTCATTTTAGGAGGAAAAAGTAGTTTTTACCTCTATACTAAAGTTGGATTATAATGCAAGGGATCATGTTAGATTGCCTCTTGTAGTCTTTAAATTCATTCCTCATCTTTACAGCATTCTTCAAATTTTTACTTAGAAGTAATACAAGGAACAATTCTTTTTAAGTTTTGGTTAGATTCTGTACATCATATTACTCAAGTTTAAATTTATTCAGTAATTTTTGACTGGTTTTTATTTTTGATATTTCACTGTTTATCTGATTTGCAGGAATGCCTTATGGAACAGTGAACTTGAAAGATGGAGTGCCAGAAGGAGAAACCACTGTAACATGTACAGCTGGGGTTGGGACATACATTGTAGAATTTGGTGCCTTGTCCAGACTTACTGGTGATCCTGTGTATGAAGAGGTAATTTAAGTTTATATTTTGGTTTTGGCTTTATAAAATTTTGTAGTTGTATGTTTTATATTATTTTCCATTTTGTGGTGAGTGAGGAGCAAATATTGATCTTTATTATTCATTTTTTTTGTGCTCCTCTGGCAACTAAGCTCTGCCCCCTAAACGAGATGAGAAAATTTATAATTGGCCATAATCTTTATGGATATTAGGTTGAATACAATATAGATTTAAGATCAGTTTCAGGATGAAAATATCTGTATAGAGTAGATATTTTTGATATACAAGGCAGTTTCAATATAAAATGTCTCACGACTGATGCAGTGTTTCGTAAATTACGAAATTCATTTGTATGCAGATAAAAATCTAATTTGCAAAAAGGGATTACAACAAATGCATATGTTACAAGATAGAGTTATTATGATAAAGAAATTTTATTACAATATGTGAATGTGCCTATTTATAAGCTAGATTATTTGTGTTTAAGAATTTATACTAGTGGTTTAATGGAGATACATTGAAAATGATTTACAGACTGAAAAGACTAAAATACTTTTAGGTGGCTTTGCGTGCACTACATGCTGTGTGGGATCATAGGTCTGCAATTGACCTTTTAGGCAACCATGTTGATGTCTCAACAGGAAGATGGACAGCACAGGATTCTGGGATAGGTATGGTTTTCTTGCTTTTTCACCTAGGGTACATTTGTAATTTTTAGGAGTACTTGGAGTAGCCAGCAAACCTGTATGAGGAGATGCTACTTTTTCATTTTTCTTTTTCTCTTTTATTTATTGAAAATAAATCATTACAGTATCATGAATGGTGGTGAAGTAAGTGAGATGACTCATGTGTTATAAAAATCATAGTTGAAATGAATTTTTTGGGGGGGAATTATATAGATTTCCATTTGCTATGGAAATCATAAATGGAATATGTTGCTGTAATCAGTATTATCTGTGAAGAGTAATATATAGCAAATCTGCAAACAATACTAACACTATACAGTTACTAGGTAAAATTTCAGATATGCATTTCTGTTATCATTATTTAACACAAGTTACATATTTTTAGTTGTTCTTCAGTGATTGATAAATAAATAAAAAATGAAGGTATATATAAAGTATATAACACAATGATTATACCTTTAGTGTTTTTCAAACATTACACAAGAAATGAAGCAAGTGCTATGATAATCACCTTCCAGGAGCCGGCATAGATTCTTACTTCGAATATCTTGTGAAAGGAGCAACTCTTCTTCAAAGACCAGAACTAATGGCAATATTTAACCAAGCAAGAATTGCAGCAGATAAGCATCTACGCCATGACGACTGGTATTTGTGGGCCACAATGACAAAAGGGCATGTGACAATGGCAGTTTTTCAGTCTCTTGAAGCATATTGGCCAGGTGTCCTGTCTCTAGTGGGTAAGGAAGGCTTTGTTTTTTGTACGTTTGTGGATTTTTTCCTCTTCTCTCTTCTTCTTTCTCTCTGTTTCCTCCTTCTTTCATCCATAATTTGACCACTTTGGGTTTATTTTTTTCTCTCTCTCTGTTTTTTCCTTTCAAGGAATTTATTATATCCATTCCAGATCTTTCCTTTTCATCTCTAATTATATTATTTCAGCCTTACCATATACCTTACTGTTTTTCATCCATGTACCTTGTATTCTCCTTATATATGCAATTACTCAATGCAATACTACTGGAGGTAATTATTTAGTCTTATGATTTAATTTTTATAAAATTGAAGATAAAAATCAATATTTTGCAGGTGATGTAAATTCAGCCCTCAAGATTGTATTCAATTACCATCAAGTTTGGAAGCAGTTTGGCTTTACTCCAGAATTCTACAACATTCCAAGGGTGAGAGTTTGATATAGAAAAAATTATTAGAAATGAAATGCATGTTTATATACCTTAGGTATGAACCACTATATATATTTGTAGCCTGTACTGAGAAATAATCAATTGTAACATTAATATTCCAGGCTGAAGCATCAGTCAACCGTGAAGGTTATCCACTGCGACCAGAGTTAGTGGAGTCATTGATGTATTTATATAGAGCTACAAAGGATGAAACCGTTCTTCAGATGGGTGCAGATCTTGTGGCAAGCATTCAGCATACTGCCCGTACTGAATGCGGTTATGCTACGGTAAGATAACCCCTGAGAAATATGAGAATATATGGAAAATATGTGAACTTCAGGTTTACCATTGTTGTTGACTGCAGTTATCTGAATATTAGTAATTAAGCATAAATACATTATCAATAATTTTGATAGAGTGGGTTCAGAGTTATTAATTGAAAACATCCTGCGATAGTCCTGGAAGTTGATGTACACTGCCTTTTTAGCTAGTATTCCATGATGTGCATGTAAATGACAGAAGTAATTTGGATATAGCACTGAGTTAGGGATCTTAACCCATATACTGTAGGAATTACTTCAGAATATGTAGCACTAAACTGACAGTGGTCCTGTCAGTCTCTACTTTAATATATGACTTCTTGGCATTGTATGATAGTGCAGTTTAGTATTGGTCTTGGTGTCCAAGATCTAGATTATGCTTATTCAATTATACAAAGAAGATAGTGGTAATAGGAAGGCATTTACATGAAATAAGGCTGTATGTAAAAATCACATGAAAGTCTCAGCAGTATTGAATTTCACTGGCTAGTGTTTTTTTTATGCAAAATTAAATGTGGAAAGTAAATTATTTTTCTATATCTCAATTTATTTAGTATTGTCATTCAAATTAAATTCAAGTCTATCTGTCAAACTGATTGTACACTGTTAGAGGAAATTTTGATTAGGTTTAAATGAAAGTCGCCAGTTGTAAATAGAGGACTAGAGTATAAGGTAATTTGAGATTGAATGTAGAAACAAAATGTGGAATATTTTGATGGGAATTATGCATTCTCATAAATAAGATCACATTCTGAACTGATTTTTTCAGACTGTTCATGATGTAACTCCATTTTTTTATCCTAATTATTCTTGTGGCTTCAGCACAGCTCTCTTTTTCTCTACCTATTCTTGTTACCTTTTTAGTTATTAATGAGTTTGCAAAATGAATCCAGGTATTTATATACATATGCAAATATATATAAATGAGCATTTGCCATCCTCCTTCCAGGTGAAAAATGTAAACGACCACACTTTGGAGAATCGTATGGAAAGCTTTTTCCTTGCTGAAACAACAAAATACTTGTTCCTGTTATTTGACACTGAAAACTGGATTCACAATGCAGGAGAAAGAGGTCAAGTGCACAGAGTTGGTGAAAGAGAATGCATTGTTGAAGGTGGAGGCTATATTTTCAATACAGGTAAGATTAAGATAAAGTAGACTAAATAGAAGTATATTTTATGTACTTATTTTTATCATTAGAAAATATATGTTCAAGCATTTTTCGTACAATAGGGCATTAAAAAGAATATATTCAAAGCTTCAGTTTCTAATATAAACTAATTGAATGTAGTTTAGCAGTGTCATATAATTTCTTGTCCCAAAGAGATTTTAACTAACTTCATTAACTCATTGATAGAGAGCATTTTATTACATTTTAAAGCTGATATATTAAAGATAATGTAGATGAAACACTGAAATGGGTATAACACATATGATGTGCCTTTTGGTTATATATGAAAATAAATCAAATACTCTAAAAGTTCCAAAATTATTTTCTTAATATTTTAATGGAAGATATGTAATTAATATGTAATTGTTTTAATTTCACCCATTGGATCCGGGTGCTTCACAGCTCACACAGACCAAAATCCAGGCATTGGGGTAACTTGTGTGGTGACTCTCCTGGATGTGTCTTGCAGGCTCAGGCCCACATGAACACTCATGTGCGGAATTGACTCCTTGCCTCCTCTTTGCTGTGCTATTAGCTCTTATTATGCATATGCTGTTTTGCTATTTTCTAAGGTCTATATTTGTCACATTGTTACTTGCATTATTTTTA
This sequence comes from Penaeus vannamei, assembly GCF_003789085.1. Lineage (NCBI taxonomy): Eukaryota > Metazoa > Arthropoda > Malacostraca > Decapoda > Penaeidae > Penaeus > Penaeus vannamei. The sequence continues at coordinate 471,546 of NW_020869753.1, read as the reverse complement.
AATATTTTTGTAATATTCAGTTTTCTGTAACATCATGCACTGCTAGTCAAGACAGGCAGGAATAGGCTACTGTGCATGGGAATAATCCTCTCACTGAAGCTGGTGCTCTAGCCTACAGATGGTACATTCCACCCTCATTTACCAGTGAAAATAATGCAAGAAATCCTTCCTAAAGTCCAGCTGAATCTAATCTCCCTTAAAGAGCTTTGTGCACTCACAATGAGACATCCCAATTACCTGCCACTTGGCAACAGTATTTCATGACAACATGTTCCTATTACCCTGTCCCTAGCCAGATATATCCATGATGACACACACATCACCCACCACTCAGCTCAATTTTTTTATGATGTGATGTCCACATCACCCAGATCCAATGGGCTGACAGTATTATGAACTTTATTTACTCACTTTTTTGTCTTACAATGGTTTGAGAACTACTTTAGAAAATACTTATTCCCTTTTCTTGATAATGTTTTCACACAATTTGCTTTCTCTTTACACAGAGGCTCATCCAATTGACCCAGGTGCTCTTGCTTGCTGTTTCACAAAAGAGGATGATTGGTCCCTCTCTGTAGCAGACCAAGTTGCATTGATTTTGGATCCAGCAGCACCTTGGAAGAAACATGTTGGGCATAAGATGAAACCCCCCAGGAGTGTGAAAAATGAAGAGGAGTGCAGTGAAAAGGAGAAGAGTAAAGACTTAGAGAAAGAGGAATCACAACCAGAATCAGAAGGTGAATTAGAGACTGTTCTAATGGTAAAGGAATCCACCCCTGGTAAGGATATTCAGGATGACAATAAAGCACCTGAGACTGATGCTGAAGACTCTGGCTCAACTGTAGAAGTGGAAGTTGACATTGAGAAGATTCCAGTTGACAAAAAGTCTGTTGTTGATGCAGTAAAAAAGGCATTCGATACAGAAGAAAATGAGGAAATGGCTGATGATATTGTGCATGTTAGTGTAGAGAGTGAGAAAAATGGTAGCCATAATGTCAAGGTGAAGGAAAGTGATTTGAGTCACGAAAAAGAGGTCAAAGAAGAGGAATTACCACAAGAGGAGGGAATAATAGAAGATACAGAAAAACCCAAAACAATAAAGAAAGAAGGTGGGCCCAGATTTTCATCTTTGAGTGAAACTGTTGAAAGAGGTCTTGGAGGCAACACATCAGGTATGGAAGCTGCAGAAATAACCCCAAGTGTATCCAGTTCAAAATACACTACCAATTCAGGCACCCCTCGTATTGTGCCAGAACCAAGCGAACCAAATATAGAACACTCCATAAAAAAAATATTCATTCTAGAGGATCTCAAAGAGCGCCTAATCACTGATCTCAATGAATATAGAAACTTTACACTATCCAGTAGTTATTCCCTCTTATCCTGTGAACATCCTCCTTTCATAAACATGATTAATATAAAGGGGCAAATGTTTAATCCATGATTATATTTTGATGTATATGGATAGCTATTTATTTTAATATATATAAAACAATGAATACTATAACAAATGTTTTGTTATTCATTATATGATTGTACAGCCTTTTCCAGACACCTTATGAATTTAACAAGTACTTGAAAACTGCAAGTAAAGGTGAGAGCATAAATTTAATTTCTTAATTTTTTGACAGAATGAACACTGCTCGAAGAAACCTAGTAGTGTTGCTTTATTTTATAAAAATTAAAGAGGGAAACATGTATGTTGTCATTATGTGAATGTAGAGATTTATAAATTTATTGATAGATAAGGGAGAGAATGGAAGTACAGGGATTTTTTTTAAATTGAATGAATAGATTTTGACTTTCAGTGTTTTTATGAATAAATAAAAAGATTTTTTTTAATGTCATGGAAGTATATTGATAGCAGTGATCATGTGAAGGAATCCACTAATGTGTATCTTGCTCAAACTTTGTACACTCACTCACAATCTTACACACACACTCACACACTCACACTCACTCACTCACTCACTCTCACTCTCATCTCACTCTCACTCTCACTCTCACTCTCACTCTCACTCTCACTCTCACTCTCACTCTCACTCTCACTCTCTCACTCTCACTCTCTCTCACTCTCTCACTCTCTCTCACTCTCTCTCTCACTCTCTCTCACTCTCTCTCACTCTCTTCTCACTCTTCTCACTCTTTCTCACTCTCTCTCACTTCTTTCTCACTCTCTCACTCTCTCTCACTCTCTCTCACTCTCTCTCACTCTCTCTCTCTCTCTCTCTCTCTCTCTCTCTCTCTCTCTCTCTCTCTCTCTCTCTCTCTCTCTCTCTCTCTCTCTCTCTCTCTCTCTCTCTCTCTCTCTCTCTCTCTCTCTCTCTCTCCTCTCTTCTCTCTGTCTCTCTCTGTCTCTCTTTCTGTCTCTCTCTGTCTCTCTCTCTCTCTCCTCTCTCTTCTGTCTCTCTCTCTCTCTCTCTCTCTCTCTTCTCTCTCTCTCTCTCTCTCTCTCTCTCTCTCTCTCTCTCTCTCTCTCTCTCTCTCTCTCTCTCTCTCTCTCTCTCTCTCTCTCTCTCTCTCTCTCTCTCTCTCTCTCTCTCTCTCCTCTCTCTCTCTCTCTCTTTCTCTCTCTCTCCTTTCCTCTTTCTCTCTCTCTACTCTCTTTCTCTCGACCTCTCTTCTCTCTCTCTCGGTCTTTTTCTCTCTCTCTCTCTTTCTCTCCCTCCTTTTCTCTCTCTCTCTTTCTCCCTCCCCCTTTCTCTTTTTTTTTCTCTCTTTTCTCCCTCCCCTTTTCTCTCTCTCTCTCTCCTTCTCCCCATTTTCTCTATCTCTCTCTCCTTTTTTTCTAACTCTCTCCCTTTTCTCTCTTTCTGTCTCCCTTTTTTCTCTCTCTGTCTCTTTTTCTCTCTCTCTTACTTGCACTCAAAGGTGTTTATGATAAGAAGCACCATGAAGTTTATTTTTGTACTTTTATCTTTTTTATTTTGTGCATTTGCTGCTGGGCATCCCAAGATACATTTCTGCCTTTGCTGTATGATTTTGCTTTGCTGTTATCATTTTTCAGGGTTTGGTACCTGGAAAATATTGAACTAAGCGTTAAATATATGTTAACACATTAAAAAATTTATTTATTTATAAAGAATACCTGCCTCTTTTATTTTTCCCTTATCAATGTGTTATATACGTATCGTGCAATTATTAAAACTGTTTGGTTACAGGAAAATATTTGTTTACAGTAAGTATTTGATTTATTGATTGTCTTTTCAGTTTATTGGCTCTTTAACTACTAGAGGAAACAGCAGCATTAGCTTGAAGAAATGATGTCACAGGGGTACATTTCTTTAGAAGATTCTTGGAAAGAGGATATTGAAGAGGTTTCAAGACAAGCTGATAGAATTTTATTTTTATTTGTCTTAATAAAGCAAAGCTTGGTAAATATCGGGTAATGATTTGATATTATATGGCAGGAATTTGGAATTATTAGTCTGATTAGGACACGTAATCTCTCCCTGCAGTGTGCAATAATCACAAAAAATTATCTTTGCTTGTATTTCCTGAACATTGATATTTATTTATTTATTTATTGGTTAAGGAAGTTTTTTTGTTTATAAGGTAATGTTTATGGATTCCGAGAATTCCGGTTAAGGGTTGAAACAAATTAATGTCCCTGACATCAGTCTTACAGCACTATGATAAAGTATTATGGCAGAAACGTTAAAAATGATTTCATGATTAGGATAAAACATGTTAGAGTGTTGGAGGTTACTATGGTAGCAAAAAGGGTAAAGAGGTAAGAGCATGAAGAACACAGCACAGCTCTCATGCCTTAGGATGTGGACAGAAGGGGATGAAAAAGAGAAGGAAAAGGAAAGGGGAGAAGAAAAGACCATACAAAATTAGTTGAGGCGAGGGCTCAGGTTCAAGGTAGGGGTGATCCTCTACACTGGGCCTCAGTTGGTCTCCTATAAGCCCCCAACAGCAACAAGAAGCAAGTGATTGGGGGGTCAACATTGATATTAAGGGTAGAATGTGGAAAGTAAAGTTCATACTAATTAAAATAGTAATATCAAGAGCTCTGGCTTGCAGCTGGATGCTCCTCAGCCTGAATTGTTGCTTGCATTCCATGGATTAAAAAGGTATGATAATGTGCGTGTTTCAATGGTAGAGATTGCTTTCAAAAGTGGTCCAATGAGATCTTTTGATCTTAATCTTGCTAAGCTAAAGTCTTTTCTTATCAAACCATTCCTTCAAGGGGAACTTTCCTGTGAGTATGCTGGAACAACTTTGTGGTTCCATTTCAAATTCCTGCAATATAGAGGGGATAACTGGAGTATCTGCAACTTTTGAACTTACCTGCAATTTTAATGTGACTAAATATCCTATTCAACATTTAAAGTTTTATACAAACTTTCCTGGTACACAATTACTAATGCTTCTCATGGATCATAACTATGTCTAATACAATATGAAGTCATCCAGCAATGTTCATTCTTGAAAATGATAAATGCAATATGATTTTTTTAAAATTCTTATGTAAAACTCTACCAAACCAAGCAAAAGTTGTATGGACTGCAGCAGTTACCTAGTAACCTAATATTCAGTCTTTTTAGCAATCATTATTAGTTGGAGCACAATAAAAGTTTTCTTTATCCACTGATGAAAGCAGAGTCAGGAAAACAACAAATGAGCTTACAAGAAATTTCGGACAGAATAATTCTTTATGCAAATGTGCGAACTAATGAATGCTTATTTTTCTCTTGTTTAACCAGTCTGGTTTTGGTGAAACTCAAATGGCCCAAACTTATTATTCTATCCCTGAATGTGCAACCCTTTTCCTCAAACAATTGCTAAATCAGCAGCTTTTGTTTCCAGGCTCCAAGACCAGGCAGAAGCCTAAGTGGTTTGATTCTTGAAGCTAAACAGAATACATTTGCTAAAGCCTAATCCACATCTATGTCTGGGGGATTTTGTTTCCTGGGCAAAGCCTGTGTTAGTTTAGTACACACAGGTGTGCTAGTGTTTGGCAGGGTTATCTATCCATACTATTTATTTTTTTGAAAAATTTCTGCCGCATCAATATAGGTCATTTGTGGCATATATAAAATATAGCCATAGAGCGAGGCTTGGGGGTATAGCCCCCAGGTATGAAAAGGTCACACAGAATTATGATAAAAGTATTGTGACAAAAAGGTTACAAATGGGTTTACAATTAGGAAAAAAATAACATTAAATGTCAAAGGTTGTAGAGCACTTTAGGTTAGTATAGTAGTGAAAAGGGTAAAGAGAAAATAGCAAATAAAGTACAAAGGCCATGCAGGAATGACAAAGCCAGCCTTTCATCCTTTTAGCACGGCTCTCACACTTTAGGCTGTGGAAAGAAGGGGTTGATGTGAAGGAAAAGGAAAGGTGGAAAAGAAAAAACCATGCAAAATTAGTAGAGGCAAGGGCTGAGGTCCAAGGCAAGGGTGATCCCCCACACTGGGCCCCAGTCCCTGTCTCCTAAGCCCCCACACAGCAACAAGAAGCATGGAATTCGGGGGGGTCTATCCATATCAGGTATCAACTGATCAAATTTATAGGCAGACAGCATTTCTGGTGATTTTTCTCTGTCAGACTCCTGCTAATTAAGCAAATGTCTGTGAAGTAGGGTTTGATTGTTTAGATGGGACTTAATCATCGTCAGTTTGTCTTTTCTTCAATAAGTCCTGAGTCCAAGTTCAGAAAATGTCATTATTTCTACTGCAAAATAAGGTAGTTTGCATTCCCCAGAAATGAATAGGAAGTAGTGTATGTGGCTGTGTGGATATATATATGCTTATGGAATGTAAATTCATATACTTGGAAAGTGAAGATCCAATTATTTTGCAATTTTTATTTGGGTTTTTATTTTTACAATTTTTTTTTGTACTTTTTCTTGTGCAATTATAAACTCACTGATTCCCAAGATAATTGTATTACCTTGTCACAAACAGATGCATACGGATATAAAATAATGTGTATATATATGAAATAACAAAACTATCAGTTCAAGATACAAAAAATTATAATACAATTCACATCAATGATCAGCCCTATGGCAAAGATAACATTTATAGATGGCAATTGTAGAGTAGTAGTAATTATGAATCACAAAAATATTACAGTAAAAAATAATAATGAAACTACTGCAAACAATTGTAATAATACTTTAGAAGTATTTCTTATCCCAACATACCATTTCTATAAAAATCATTTACATAAAAAAAAATTCATATGTAATAACAAATATAAATACACATGTATTCACATTATGCATCTACTTTGACACATCACCAATCCTCTTCTCTGGTCCCAGGCCCCTCTCGTGGGATGGCCAGAGATTTTTTTCTTTTTTTTGTTATTTTGTATTTTGTTTTGTATTTTTTCCCCTTACAGTTCTTGAAAACTAAATTAATCTTGTACTTCCAACTCTTGCTCAACTCGGCAAGTTTATCCTTTTTAAATCATACATTAAAAAGAAATTCATTCAATAACCACAAAACATTACAAGTTTTCTCCCTATACTCTTTACAATAGAAAAAATAGTATTCACAAGTGAGCAACGAATCATTCACTATATGCAACAAGTATATGCATGATTGATACACAGGTACAGCTTGGTAGGGAACAATAAAGCTCAGGATGTACCAACGTGGTGCTGGACATCATGGTACAACTTCGAAGACGCATTCACAGCAAAACCTTTTTAACACTTTCTTCAACAATGCTCTTATTGTATTACAGTTCCTGCCAATAGTGAATCATGACCACGTTGGTGAGAGACTGATGGGAGCAAGCTGAACTCCATTCCCCTGATGACATGCACTTCAAGGATAGTGTACTATTCTTTCTATTCTAATACATCCCACGCCCCCTTCCAATTCCCTCTTTTCTTTGATGTGAAAGGGTGATGTCTGAATGTTTAGAATTTCAGATGGGTCATCATTTGCCCATGAAACACATGATCAGTGCTTTCATCTAGGAGAAATGGTAAAAAGCATAAGGTGCAGGGTATCATGAAGCAATATACTACCTGACTACAGTAGAAGCGGAGTCTCCAGCTGTTTCAGTAAAGGATTGAGTTCCAGTACTCAATTAGAAATCAAAACAAATAACATACATACAAGACTCAAAATGGTCATACTATTCCTTTGGACCATATATGTATGAAAGTATCTGAAAATTACCAAGGCAAGGTAAGATAGTATCAAACAACATGGAAACTCGGTTCACACAGCAAGAATCATGAAATGCGAAAATTAGTCCTATATTTTTCTCTTGTAATATAGGCCTTATCTAACCACCTGATGAACCTTGCAAAGATGCCACATGAAATTCAGTAATACATTGTCACACTTCACACTAACAATTCCTTAGAGTGCATACAAAATAAAATCCTTATGAAGTTTCATCACAATTTCACTGGTTTCTGTAAAATAAGATAACTCCTGTTGATCATGGCCTTCTTATGGAACTCAATATAAGCACTCAATTCCATGGTGGCATCCTAGGTGGCCAAAGTGATTAGAAGTAGGCATCATCCTTCACACGACCACCATCTCCCTCGGAGACAAAACGCTTTCGGCCCCTAGAATTAGAGAAGGAAAAAATTGATGTTCAGTTCTGAAGTGGCCATATTGTACATCAAGTAAAAATGTAGGTTGCAGATACACAATATTCACTACCCATTTCTATACTCAGAATTGAATATACTGTAAATATACACAACAGGCAAATGAAAAAGTAAGAGGAAGGGCAAAAGCAAGTATGGAAGGAAGAGAAAGAGTGATGAAGAGTTTGAAAAGGGAGTGAGGGGGAGAGGGAGAGGGAGGGAGGGAGAGAGAAAGAGGGAGGGAGGAGAGAAAGAGAGAGAAATGTATTCTTCTCTTACCTGACAGGTAGTTTTTTAACAACATCGTCACCAACAACTTTTGATGCTTGACACCGCATAACAAATCTCTCTAATACAGTGTATGCAGGAGGGACATCTACACATATCTGTGGCATATCTTCATACACCTGAAAAGATACAAGTTATAAGAGCTGGTCCTAAAGAACTTCACTGGGGGGGGGGGGGGGGGGGGGGATACATTTGGAAAAGGCGGAAAGAAAAGTGAATGACTGAAAACAGACAAGTTTAAGGTCTGAATTATAAATTACAATAAAATGTGAAATCTAACATACTAGAAGACTCCTTCAATTCAAATTCAATTTAATTTCACAATGGTAAACAATAAAATAATAAAACAAACTTACTCTCAGAAATCCTGCCTTCATTTGAGAGGGTGTAATGATGATTGCTCTGTGCAGGGAACCCAAAAGCTCACACATCATTGCGGATGTACGGTCATCCATTTTTTCTATGGTCATGATAATCGCTTCGTACACCTGTGTATGTAAATATGAATCATGATTACAGTATAAACCTATTAAATCATTTTGGATAATCATTCA
>NW_020869753.1:453131-458131 GCF_003789085.1 Penaeus vannamei | reverse complement strand
TTACGTAAATGCCCATGTACTTTTAAGGAGCGGCGCATTTTAAACAAGGCGGCCTGACATACACCGGCAGCAAAACCCTCGTGCCTTCTCCGCCTCTCCCCTTCAACTCGAACTCAGAAGGTTGAGAGGGCCGGCTGACGGAGACGGAGACGGAGGGAGGGGGAAATGAGGGTGTGTGTGGAGGAAAAGACGAGGGGAAAAATGCGCGGAATAAAAAAGTGAAGGGTGAGGAAAAAAACGGAGGCGGAGGAGGAGGGAGTTGGAAGCGGAGGATGAAGAGAGGAGGGAGTAGGATGATGATGAGGATGAAGAATGGAAGAGGATAAAAAATAGAGGAGGAAGAGGTGGGAGGGGGAGGCGGAAAATGCTGGTGGACGAAAAGATACGAAAGATGGGAGAGAGAAAAAAATATGGGTGGAAGAAAAACAAAGCAGGAAGGGAAAATGAGGGAAAGGCAAGCCAAAATGGGAGGAGTCCTCATGAGAAAGGAGAGAATGCGAGAAAGAGAATGAAGGAGAAAAAGGGGAGGGGTGGGAATAAGGAGAAGAAAAAGAAAGGGTAGAGAAGGAACGCAAGTGGGTAGTTTGGAGCGTGCATAGTAGGGAGAGAGAAGGAGAGGAGAGGGGAGGGAGGGAAGAAGGGAGGGGGAGGAGGGGGGAAGAGAGAGAGGAAGAGAGAGAGGGGAGGGAAGGGAGGGAGGAGGGAAGAGAGAGAGAGAGAGGAAGGGAGGGAGGGAGAGAGGGAGAGAGAGAGGAGAGAGGGAGAGAGGGAGAGAGAGGGAGGAGAGAGAGAGAGAGAGAGAGAGGGAAGAGAGGGAGAGAGAGGGAGAGAGGAGAGAGAGAGGGAGAGAGGAAAGAGAGAGAGGGGAGGGAGGAAGGGAGAGAGGGAAGAGAGAGAGGGGAGGGAGGAAGGGAGGGAGGAAGAGAGAGGGGAGGGAGAAGGGGAGAGGGAAGAGAGAGAGGAGGGAGGGAGGGAGGGAGGGAGGGAGAGAAGAGAGAAGAGAGAGAGGAGGGGGAGGGAGGGAGAGAGAAGAGAGAGAGGAGGGAGGGAGGGGAGGGAGGAGGGAGGGAGAGAGAGGGAGAAGAGAGGGAGGGAGGGAGGGAGGGAGGGAGGGAGGGAGGAGGGAAGAAGAGAGAGAGGGGGGGAGGGAGGGAGAGAGGAGAGAGAGAGAAAGAGGAGAGAGAGAAGAGAGGAGAGAGAGAGAGAGAGAGAGAGAGAGAGAGAGAAAAGAGAGGGAGAGAGAAGAGAGAGAGAAGGGAGAGAGAGAGAGAGAGAGAGAGAGAGAGAGGAAGGAGAGAGGAGAGAAGAGAGAGAGGAGAAGAGAGAGAGAGAGAAGAGAAGAGAGGAAGAGAGAGAGAGAGAGAGAGAGAGAGAGAGAGAGAGAGAGAGAGAGAGAGAGAGAGAGAGAGAGAGAGAGAGAGAGAGAGAGAGAGAGAGAGAGAGAGAGAGAGAGAGAGAGAGAGAGAGAGAGAGAGAGAGAGAGAGAGAGAGAGAGAGAGAGAGAGAGAGAGAGAGAGAGAGAAGAGAGAAGAGAGAGAGAGAGAGAGAGAGGAGAGAGAGAGAGAGAGAGAGAGAGAGAGAGAGAGAGAGAGAGAAGAGAGAAGAGAGAGAGAGAGAGAGAGAGAGAGAGAGAGAGAGAGAGAGAGAGAGAGAGAGAGGAGAGAGAGAAGAGAGAGAGAGAAGAGAAGAGAGAGAGAGAGAGAGAGAGGAGAGAGAAGAGAGAGAGAGAGAGAGAGAGAGAGAAGAGGAGAAGAGAGAGAGAGAGAAGAGAGAGAGAGAGAGAGTGAGAGAGAGAGGAGAGAGAGAGAGAGAAGAGAGAGAGAGAGAGAGAGAGAGAGAGAGAGAGAGAGAGAGAGAGAGAGAGACGAGAGAGAGAGAGAGAGAGAGAGAGAGAGAGAGAGAGAGAGAGAGAGAGAGAGAGAGAGAGAGAGAGAGAGAGAGAGAGAGAGAGAGAGAGAGAGAGAGAGAGAGAACGTGGCACAGCGCGCGTGCACGTAACAAGGGGCTGCCTACTACGTCTCTTCTGAGTATCAGGCGGCCCCCTAATCCAACGGTTCGAGAGCGCGCCACGAGTGAGCCTGTACAAGGTCAGGTTTACTACGACAGTGTGACGGCGATCAACTCCCGCTATCCCAAACACAGCTCCCCACGGCCGCCACGCAACATGCCGCACGCTCCCTAACAGCCCGACCTCGCCTATGGCCCGGCGCGATGGAGAAAATCCGATGCGTGGCGTCGTTAAATGCGAAGCGACGATACACGAAGTTAACGGAAACGTTCGCATCCTACCGACGTGTTTGACGCCACGCCCCCTGGAGTAGGTTCGCGCGCGGGCCTAACATCTACGCAGTTCTCTTGCCTCCCCTTCCCACGTGGTCCCTCGAGCGGCGTTCCAGCTGCTGTTTTGGCTCCCCTTCGCGCTGCTTCCCCTACCACGTGTATGACACACCCTCTTACTAAATTATCTAATGCGGTAAAAACAAGACTGTCTGACATAATGAGATGGTCTTTGGAGAGCGGAGACAAGAGGAGGAAAGTAGTGCGTGCGTGTAACCAGAGAAGGGAATAAGAGAGAAGAGAAATGGGGGGAGGGGGAGGGAAGATGAGAAGATGAAATCTAATGCTTTCGCCCTCATATTTACACTCCTTTCTCCTGGAACTGAAATAAATCCAACTTCCCCCGCCCTTTCTCCCATTCTTTCCTCCTCTCACGAGACACGCACGACTCTTAAGATGACTCAAACAATAGTAGACGAATCATCTCCATGCAAGTTGATTCCGGAGGTGCGGCCTCGGCGTCTACTTCCCCCAGTGTTGCCGTCAGCAGGATGTTGGTCGTATTAATGCCCCGACTTTCCTTCCCCCGAGCCGTCGCTCTACACACCTGCACCCCGTTCGAACCTTCTTGACATTTCTTTCTTTCCAGCGCGTGATTTACGTAGAACGTACTGTTACCGGAACGCTCTTGCAGGCGACCCGTTTGCGCCTCTTGATTGTCCACGTAATCAAGACCAAGAGGATCAGGGAGTAATCAAACCCTGACGCCAGCTCTGCGCCAATATCGCGGGAGAACAATGGAGCCGAGGGTGGGATGGTAATGGTGGAAAGCGGATGGAACGCGTTGTACTTGGAAGTAAAGGGAGGGTATAAGGTATATTTATTTTCAGAAGCATGTGGAGTAGGAGTCTTGGTTGCCACGCAGCCGGCGAGACGTGTGAAAGGTTGGCTGGCAAGGACAGTCAACAGTGTGCCAGCCACGCGCCCAACTGACCACAACATATTCGACAACTTGTACTATTTTTGCCCCCTGCGAATATTTGATAACAGTTGCCAACACCATGACAAGGCCAGGAGCCAGACCCGATTAGAGTCAAATTTCCCAGCCAGGGAGAAAAAATGAAACCTACGAAAGCTTCGGTTACATAATGTCAACATATAAAGTGCAGGGTTTACAGTGGCACAAGTGTGCGTGTGCTCGCCCTGCCCGTCGCACCTTGAGGCCCGCTTGTCACGTCCACAGGGCCCCGCTATGCCATACCCACTTGGGCGAGGCGTGGCGCTGTTGGGGCCCGCAAATAAACCAAAACACCGGCTCACCATGTGCAACGAGATAACGCCCGTGAGGACGCACACGCACACACACAAGTGTATCTCTCTCATTCTACTCTTGTGAAGGCAGACTCTCGCGTCTAATCGCCTTCACAAACTAGCACACAGGCACACTTGTATCATATGTAAACCTGTAAATCCCAGGGAGGAGGACCACGTCACCCTCAGCCAATATCAACACTGCTAATTATATAAGCTTGTCGTTGCTTAACACGCATTTCCTATAAATCCAAAAGGATGACTAAGTATAAAGTAATAATAATAATAAAAAGGGAGTTTCTACCCAATAACTGTACATCTGGGTAGAAAGATAACGTAGACAAAAACCCTGTTCAAATGACGATGTCTTTGACAGCCAGACTGGTTTAGGTTACCATATGAAACAAACTCTTATCAACTCGATACCTCAGTCGTTATCTTATCGCGAGAACAAACAAGTAAACAACCAGCTAGTAACAGTTTGACGCAAAGGAAGCCTTTAACTCCCCAAAACAGTATCATAGCTCAGCTAAAAAAAAATGTCACTGCATTGCATCATCACCCGCTTACGTTACCTCGAAGAATTACGTTTTACTGGAAACGATTTTTTTCAATATTCAGATTCCCGCTGATACATTCTAACACGGAGGTAATTAGTGGTGGGTTCGCCTCTTCGGACACGCTCTCCACACCGGTGAAGTCGTCAGTGAACATCCCTCTTTATTCTTAAGCAAACACGAGCTCTTGCCACAGCTCCTCAAGACGTCCGCACACGAGTGTCCTCCTCTCGGCCCTTGCCAAGTTGAGCATTCCTACCGGGAAACCTTCTCGCTGAGTTCTCTCTCCACAACACTAAGCAATCCACTTTCCTTGGGATCTCCGGGCACACGACCAACTCCAGGAAGGACGAAACCGCTTGTTATCTAAGAGGGGGAAAGAATGGAAGAGAAAGAGAAAATGGAATAAAATATAATTGCGACGCAATAACCGAGGCCCAGAATGACTTCCGCCGCGGCTGCTCGAGATGGAGCCGGCCGCGAAGAGCGAACGATCCGCCACATGCTCGGGCGGGAGGCGTCGAAAGCGCGTTTAAAGTAGTACGAGGGGGTCACGGCGACGAGTGGCGGGCCCCTTGGTCAATACCCGAGGAGGCCCTCGCCCCGCGCCGCCCGCAGTACAGCACAGAGGGAGGAGGAGAAGAGAGGGAGGAAGGAAGGGGACAATAACAGGAGGACAAAGAACAAGAGCAGAACGGAGAAGGGCGATATCGAGTAGGAGATTGCAGAGGCCTAAAGACCTTGGACTGCATTCCCCGACAGCAGGCGCATGCCCACACTTGGATCGAATTCAGAGGTTCCACAAACCCAAGACACCTTACATGCTCTAATACATCCTTTCCAGAATTTACGTGA
>NW_020869753.1:425631-438131 GCF_003789085.1 Penaeus vannamei | reverse complement strand
TGCCTGAAGGGAGTGTTGATGGAGGGTTCCGCCCCCCAACACTCCCTGGAACACATTTTCTCAACCTTGTTATGTTTGGCAAGATACAGCTGCTTTCACACCATAAAATGATCATGAAAATGAAAATGTCAAACTTTTGTTGCTTTTTTTTACCGTCGGGATTGCTTCAATTTTAATCACCTTTTTCGTCATTTGGAGCTCTTGACAGGACCAGATATAAAATGGGATAGTTACTAAAGTCTAGTTATTCTTTGATGCCACTGTAAAAGTCTTAAAAATAACCCAGGATCAACACATTTCTCACCGGCATTTTTCCTTAAAATGAGCACGCGAGCTGTCAAATTCTGGCAGCAGGAGCAAGAAAATGTGAAACACAATTCTATGTGAGGGTATAGATGAATATTAAAATATGCAAATGAAGTATAATAACATTAATATAAAACTTTAAGGTATAAATGTGAAACAACAGACACTGATGATTAGCCAAATATTGTTTTGACAAGCGCGTAGTAACACACAGCCTAGTTCGGGCATCGCAATAATGCATTCAGGGGTCAGTGTTTTGTTATTCCTGTTAAGGTAAATAAGTTGCTGGAATTCTGGCAGCCCCACTCGTCATATTTTTGTCATTTAGCGGTGACAATAAGGCCGCTGCAGCTTAAACTATATTCTATCCCACTCTATAAGATGGTGGCCATTTCTCTCCATCTATACGCATCAGTGTCTGTAACCTCAACTGAAATAACACTGTATTTATCCAGTATGATAAAAGCAAACTTGGTATTTTCATTAATAATTATAAATAAATAGTAAAACTTACACCATGTCACACTGCGCACAAAAATTGCTAGGACCTGCTATGGCTAAAGCTGACTGGAAAATGTTAAAGACATTAAAACTGTTTTGTTCTGACATTGGAGGCAATTCATGTAAAGAGGCAGTACTGTTGTTAGATAGTTAACAATCAACCAAGGTTATGATAACTAAATTATATGTCATAATATACCTACATAAGATAAAATAAATATGCGTAAGGGTGTTGTGGACTTTTTTGTCTTTTAACGGCAAAGATGAAGCCACTGCAGCTTAAACTATGTTCTATCCTACTCTATTTATTCTGCTCTATAAGATGGTGGTGTCTATTTCCCCCCATCAACACACGTCGGTGTCTTATACCAAGAATGTTGTTCTGATAGCTCTCATCATGTTGTAAGTGAATCTAATATATATAATCCAACCTAATATATCAATGTAAATTGCCATGACTAGGTGTGCCCTTCAGGTGCTGCCTGAGGGGAGGGTCAATGGGGGGCTCTGTCCCCCAACACTCCCTGGGACACATTCTCTCCACCTCAGTATGTACGGCAAGATAGAGCTGTATTCACATCATAAAATAACCCAAATACCCAGAAACGCTCTCGTTGCAAATGAAGCTCAGGTGTGATGTTGGCCCCAATACCTTGGAATGGCATAAGTATCAGAGAAATTGCATGGTAAAATCGAATGACAGAATTAAACCTTTCATTGGTAATTTTTCAGAATGCCTCCTCATAACCCATCGTGACAATTTTGGTATCAATGGATTTGATATGTGTGTTACTTATAGTGACATTCGGAAGTAGAGGGAAATGGACACCACCAACTTTAAGAGAATAAGAAATAGTCAGAAACAACATAGTTTAAGCTGCAGTGGCCTAATTTTCACTGCTAAGTAACAAAAATGTCTTCTGCATATCTCCACATAGTCTGTCGCTCATCTTGTTTACCTTACCAGATAAAACAAAACAGGTTTTAAAAAATTGTAAAAGGATACTGGAACTATGGATGTGTGCCATCATTTAAAGTCTCAAGGCTGGTGTATAAACGTTAAAAAAACTGATGGTATCCAACCAATCTTTTGGTAAAATCATCTGGCATTTACACCATTAAAAGCCCCAAACCAGGGGCTCTGGCGTCTGGACTCCCATAATTGATAGATCCCAAGTATGTACCCCATCTCTCCCCCTAGCCAGGGGGCTTGGCTGTCTGGACCCCTATGATATTTATACCATAGGAGTATAAGTACCCAAGAATAAATAACCTAAAACAGATACAGGATAAAATTTTACAACGGCAAGTATCTAATTGCAGAATTACATCTTTGCTTCTACATATAATTGGCTTGCTGAAAACTGCATACCTTCTCTGCACTTTCATCTATGTGGTTTCTAATGACTTTTTTCAATATATGGGATACTTGATGGGCTCAAATATCAAACTAATGATTACTAATGTCTGTTTCTTGTGCATAACCAATATTGTTTTAAAAATTACCTAGAATTAACAACAATGAGAATAAAACCTTGCTGGCACTTGTCAAGGGATGGAATCTCTTGGCACTGTCATGTTTTTGGTGTGTGTGTGTGTGTGTGTGTGTGTGTGTGTGTGTGTGTGTGTGTGTGTGTGTGTGTGTGTGTGTGTGTGTGTGTGTGTGTGTGTGTTGTGTTGTGTTGTGTATGAGGAATTTTGTGCAAGGAATTTGTATGAATTATATAAAAAGGATGTTGTAAAGAATTATATAAATGATTGTTGAAACCTGTTAAAGAACTATACAAATTCAAAGACCTTAAAAACATGAATTTGGAAAAGCAGGCATTGATGATTACAAAATTATTCTCACAATAATCTAGTAATACATGAACTACTTTGACAGATTGCTGTAGTGATTTATGCAATCAGAGCATTATTTATCCTCACGATGTAAACATGATAAGCAACTTTGCGTTATGGATATATATTCTTTATTTTTGATTTATGCAGGAAATGCCATAGAAGAAATTTGTCTCAGTTTTCATCAAGGTAACCATTCCATAGACTGTTTAGCATGAAAACCTGATGGTCATCCACTAAGACTATGCCCTAAGTAATTGTAGCAGTAGTAGGTTGCATAATTGATAAATAAGTACAATATGAATTACTAAAAACTCTCATGATTCACTCAGTTCAGCTCTTGAACCTGCCTGGGCTTTATTGCCAGTCAGATGTGGAACATTCCCTAATTATTACAAAAATGCATAAATACTGCATAATCAAATCTTAGGGTGAAGTTGCTTTTTAAAAAGTAAATGAAATAGGAAAAAAGAGAATGCCTAGTCTAGTTTCAGTCATGGAAGCTGCAGTGAGATATATTGCCAAAAAAACGAAAAGAAAAAGAACTCCACTGTTAATACAAACATTACTATGAAGGTCAATGGGTGAACCAGACTTGCATAATTGCTATATTATTATAGCCTGTTGGTCTTCCAGTGGATCTTCTCCATATAATTTTCCCTAATTGTGGGCTTTCTTCCTGGATGCCCTCCTGATTACACCATTTCCTTAGCTGGGGGATATGTGTTAAATCTAATCTAAGAGTACTGTAGACTTTGTTTTAGGATTCAAATAGTGTGTAGGTTGTTATTTTTTCTGAACTTTAATATGAAATTAATGTATCCACAATCTCAGGGGGGAGGGGGAATGCAGAAGCCACCTGTGGGCTTCCTAGGAAGCACACAGTATTGTTTACGTACGAGATACTTGGAAGTAAAAGATGTATATATTTATGTATATGTGTATATGTATGTGTATAGATATGTGCATGTGTATATATATATATTGATACTATGTTTATGATATATATATGAAAGATTTTCTGTACATATATAGGATATACATATATGTACACACACACATTTATATTTATATTCAGTCATATTTAAACATATTGATACTTAAACTTGTATTTACACATTAAAACTCCTATTGATATTTAAACTTGTATTTTCACTCATATTTAAACTTATAAGATTTAAACATGTTTAAACTCCTATTTAGACTTATATTTAGTATTTAAACATGTATTTAAACCCCTATTTAAACTTATATTTAATATTGAAACTTCTATTTAAACTCTTATATGAACTTGTTTTTAAACTCGTCGTTAAACTGATAATTAAATTCGTATTTAGACTTCTAGTTAAACTCGTACATAACTCTTAAGTAGGAATAAACTGAGTATAGAACCGCTAAGAACCTTGTAATCATTTTGATTTGATTATTCTACTGATACAGATCAGTACCATAGAGGATGTATGCATAAATGGGCTTTTCCCTCGAAATCTGCACTTTACTGTGATGCACTGAATAAATGGTTATTTTTTTCAGGAAAATATGATTTTATTAACAAAAATGCTATATTCCAACAGATATCAAGGAGATTATGAAAAGGATTCAGACAGAGACAGTGGCTACCACAGCCATGGAAACGCAAGTGCTAATTCCGGCTATGGCCATCAGCACAGAGGAGCTGTTGCTATGTCCCTTAATCCTTTTACGAATCTACCATATACACCAAGATATTATGAATTATATAGGTAAGTGCTTTATTAATAATTATGATACAAGTATTTTTATCTTTTGGAGATGAAAATCAGTAAATGTTAATAAAGATTATCTTGTACTAGAAATGTTTCTTATAAACTTTTTTTTTTACCACAGGAAAAGAATTGGCTTGCCGGTATGGGAATACCGTAATAGATTCTTTGAGTTGTTGGGCCGTCATCAGACTATTGTATTAGTTGGAGAGACTGGATCTGGCAAAACTACACAGATGCCCCAGTGGTGTGTAGAGTTTGCTCGTTCGAAAGGAAAGAAAGGAGTTGCGTGTACCCAACCTAGGAGAGTAGCAGCCATGTCAGTAGCTCAACGTGTAGCAGAGGTAAGGTGTCTGTTTATTATTGATTTGTTTAGCCTTTATGAATAATTGAGATGCTTTTTCTTTTTCATTGTTTCTGTTTTGACTTGCGAGTCAGGTTGTAAATTTCTTTTGAGATTTTCCTTTTTGATCCTTTGCTACGTTTAAATGAATAATGATTTTTAAGTAGAACTGTTTAGCATATACAGTGCCTAACAACAAAATAATGTTTTATCCAAGTCATAGTTGTTGAATTGTAATTTAATTTGGAAGACAAGACTATCCTATTGTTTTATTGTTTGTTTTCATTCATATAATCTAAAATTGCCCAATATTTTCCAGGAATTAGATGTAGCTCTCGGACAGGAAGTTGGTTATTCCATCCGTTTTGAAGATTGTTCATCATCAAAGACTGTTCTCAAGTACATGACTGATGGTATGTTACTTAGAGAAGCTATGAGTGATCCGATGCTTGAAAATTACCAGGTGAGCCTTTTCTTTGTTCTGGATAAAATTACATAAATATATGGGATTATTAGATAAGTTTAGGTGAAATCACAAATTGTATTTTAGATATGAAAGTCAATTTGCCATTCTTCTTTCACACTCAAAAACGTCTGTATATTGTGAATGCTGTTTGGAACTCTAAAGTGTAAGCAGTTAATGCAAGGTAGTGGACTTATTTTTTGACAGGTGAGGGATTAGATCAGGGGAAAATAGATTTTTAATGTAAAGTAAAAGAAAATGTAAGAAATATTTTTAAGGTAGATAATGTACTAGTGCGGATCGAGTTATTGAAAATAATTTTCCTTTAAACAGGTGATCTTGCTCGATGAAGCTCATGAACGTACACTGGCAACAGATATCCTCATGGGTGTTTTGAAGGAGGTCCTTAAGCAACGAAGTGACTTGAAGCTAGTTGTTATGTCTGCCACTTTAGATGCCGGAAAATTCCAGCATTACTTTGATAAAGCCCCCCTACTGAATGTCCCAGGCAGAACTCATCCTGTCGAAATTTTCTACACACCAGAGCCAGAAAGGGATTACTTAGAAGCTGCCATTAGAACTGTCATACAGGTAATTCAAGGATTACTATATTGATAAGTTAAACGTTGATGGTGAAATGTGTATTGCTATATTAGTAAATATGGAATTCAAGTTTGTTACTCATATTTTGATTCTTTACAGATACACATTTGTGAAGAAATAGCTGGGGATGTTCTGTTGTTCCTTACCGGTCAGGAAGAAATTGAAGAAGCGTGTAAGCGTATCAAGAGAGAGGTAGATGCTCTTGGGCCAGATGTTGGAGAGCTCAAATGTATTCCTCTGTATTCAACACTCCCTCCTAATCTCCAACAAAGAATTTTTGAAGCTCCACCTCCCAACAAACCCAATGGCGCTATTGGTCGAAAGGTGGTGGTATCAACAAATATCGCAGAAACATCACTAACCATTGATGGTGTTGTGTTTGTGATTGATCCAGGGTTTGCTAAACAGAAGGTAAGAGCACAAGACAAATGAATAAAGATTAGAATTTACATATAGATATTTTAAAATTGATATTAGATTTCCAACTCTTTGGTTTTGTGGTATATGTATGTTAATTGATAATTATGTTACAGGTGTACAATCCAAGAATCCGTGTAGAATCATTGTTGGTCTCGCCAATCAGTAAGGCCTCTGCTCAGCAGCGTGCTGGTCGAGCAGGTCGAACCAGACCTGGGAAATGTTTCCGCTTATACACAGAGAAGGCTTTCAAAAATGAGATGCAGGTAAACTTTAGCTTTTATACCAAGTTTATTATAAGCAACTTTTAAAAATTGGCTTTTGATTTTTTTTTTTTTTTTTTTTTTCAGAATATGCCAATTTGATTTTTTTTTCTTTTCTTTTTTGTTTATGCTTTCTCAAGAAAAGCTGAATTTTGTTCCTTGACTTTTAAAAACTGGAAATGTACTTTATAAATGTACTCCAATCGGTATCCTTTTCTTTTCTCTTTCAGGACAATACCTACCCAGAAATTCTCAGATCAAATCTTGGCTCAGTAGTTTTACAACTAAAGAAATTGGGCATTGATGATCTTGTGCACTTTGACTTCATGGATCCACCAGCACCTGAGACACTTATGAGAGCCTTGGAGCTGCTAAACTACCTGGCAGCCCTTAATGATGATGGTCAGTGTACCCTTATAGGAGTAGCAGTGTGGTATAGATTATTATTGTATAGATTAGTCTAAAGAAAAGCCATTTTGAGATAGTAACTGAATGACTTGCATACCTTCATTTTGTTTGAGTGTCCTACTTCTGTTCACTTAAATGGCAAGATAAGGTTAACGCTGATAATGGATGATACTTTTAGACAAAACCTTGAGTAAGTACAAAGGTCCAATAATATTGATGGTTATGGTTTTCTTTTTTCAGGTAATCTGACTGAATTAGGTGCAATTATGGCTGAGTTCCCACTTGATCCCCAACTGGCCAAGATGGTTATTGCTTCTTGCGATTTCAACTGCTCAAACGAAATTCTGTCTATCACTGCCATGCTCTCAGGTTAGTTACTAAAAGGTAATGGTATTTTTAGATTGCTTAGAATCAGCTAGAGATGAAAACTCCAAAAAATAAAGGATCACAATTGATGATGAACAATTTCATAAGTAATTGTTAAATCTTTGTTATTTCTCTTGAACTTGGTTTTGTACAGGATAGGTTTTAACAGTACCTAGTTCCTTTATCAAAGTAAATCATGGAGTTATAGGTAAGGACAAACTTTTATAATCCTTTTTTACCAGCTTACATGCTCCAGATAGTAACTGAAATAGGTAGTGAGGAAAGTTTGAATCAAATTGGTAGTAAAACAGTGGGAACTGTTATGCACTACACAGTGCAGCACGGCTGAAGTAAATCGTCACTGTAATGAGCCACACTGTATTAGAACCACATCTTTCCATCAGTCCCCCAAGGTAATCTTGACTGAAATTGACTGGTGTTCAGAAGCATCAGGCTACATCAGCAAGGAATCAGGAGATTTTTGGGAGGAAACTCGCGAATTTATGGCCAAATAGGATTGATTATGGTGTGGATCTCTGGAGGTTGTGGTTCTAATCTGGTGTAGCTCCCCTAGGTGGCTGAAGTAAAGTGTTGAGCAAGCCAGGAGGGGCGCTGCCCTTCGCCTTGTGAGGAGGGTGAGGCTTAATGTTTGGGCCGTACCCTCCCTCTCCTGCCGTCATGCGCGGCTGTGGTGGGGCCGGGTCGGTTTCCCAATTCTTGCTACAGTACCCCAGTGCTTTGTGCGCCCTAATGAGGCTAAGAAGGCTGCAGACGAGGCCAAGATGAGATTCGCCCACATTGATGGTGACCACCTTACGCTGCTCAATGTCTACCATGCCTTCAAACAAAGTGAGTATTTGAAAATATAATATTTTTTCTTTTTAAGTTTTTATATTTTAGTGGCTCTCTTATCTTTTGTTTTAGGTTTTCTAAAAGCTCCTATTACATATTAGTGAAAAATGTTAGCAATATAGAATGAGAGAAAAAAGAAATCACAATTTGATAGAAACAAAATTAAGTGAGCAGATGAGTCCACTTCTGAGTTTTTGAAAGAAATCTTGTAATTGCAGAAGGTATTCATAGTTACCCAAATAGAAAGTAATTGATAATTAAAAGAACTACTTACTATAAGTGGAAGTTAAAATGTGTATTTTTGTGGATAGCATGTGGACAGTTGCATTTCATTACCAAAAGAGCTGTTTGTTAAAAAAAATGCTATGTAAGTCACTTTTTGCATGTAGCCATTGATTTTTTTTTTATCAGCATGAAAGTATACAAGTTGTAAAGAAGACCAGTGCATATTATTCTTTATCTTTGTATGCGTTAGCATTTTATGAAACGAGGTTGGAAATGATATTAGTTTGTGCTCCTGATATATTTAAGCAATTAGATGAAGTAGATAAATTGTTAATTCAATTTATTTTTTTTACTTAACCCAATGCCTCTGGGAGACTTTGGGGTTCACTGGGTCTTTGCTTCAGGGATTATGTGAGACGGACTGGGCTTGCCTCCTTGGCCTATTTCAGATGCATTGCACCAACAAGATATGTCTTTTTCTATCACTTGTATCTAAAACCTGGTTTTAATGTTTTTGCATATCTGAGTATGCTTGATATTAATTTTTGTTGCTAGATTGAACCTGTAGTAGCCTGAGAATGTACATTAGTCCATTTTATTAAATCAGGTGTTTTACACCCTGTGCACAATAGAGAATATAGAGGGATGATAAGGATTTTCTCTCATTTTTGCAAATCTTGTTCTTACAAGATAAGAGATTGTATGCAGTTGTATACAAGGCTGTTACTCCCATGGCTTCAGTAAATCCCTTTTGTATGTCATACTTCAAGACAATCACACTGGCAGAGTGCCATATATCACTCTTGAGTAGTTGGTATGATCATGTTAACTAGAGTGAAGGTTACCTACAGATTCATAGCAGCAGTAAAAGAGCTCAATGTTTTGGTGCGTAACATCTTCCAGGTGTAGCAGGCAAAAGATTTATGTTCTAAATATTGTTCTTTTATACAAGACAATAGCCAATCGGAGTTTTACACATCCTGTTCTCCCTCAGGCAATGCCCCAAGGCATGTGACTTGTAGGCATGAGGGTACTTTATAAAGAACAGCATAAAATGTAATGCATGCATCATAGCATCATGGTAACATGATGTGAATGACTCATTGCCCATAGCCACGTCCAAGTCAACTATGACATGAATGACCTGTGTCCCGGAGCCATAACCAAGACAGCCATGACGTGAACCCCATGTCATCAGGAGGCTCAGGGTTAACATAATGTGTGTTAATTTGTTGAAATGATCAGAATGGCAGCTTGTCGAGTAACTTTCATGGTTGAAAGCAAGCATTATAAAGAAAAGAATAATTATATGTGCTGGAATTTCCTATTAAGTTGCTAGAATCCTTAAAGCACTTTACAAGATTTTGTATCTTGGGGATTTTCTTTCTTTTGAACCCGAATCTTTACTAATTACAATTCTTTTTTTCCCTGATCCATTATACTCCGGTAGATATGGAGGATGTGCAGTGGTGCTATGACAACTTTGTCAACTACCGTTCACTCAAATCAGCTGATAACGTTCGACAACAGCTGTCCAGGATCATGGACCGATTCAGCCTCAAACGTACCTCAACTGACTTCAATTCTCGTGACTACTACATTAACATCCGCAAGGCTCTTGTATCAGGGTTCTTCATGCAGGTAGTATTATAGTAATTAATCAGTATATAGTACAATGTAATATAGAAATTAACAAGGTAAAAATTGGAATTGCTTATATAATTGTTTGTAGCTTGTTTTGTTTTATATTATTTTGCCTTCAAGAATTGAGCAGCATTAGGATGTGTAAATGGGTTGATATATTTCTAAAAGGGAACTTCTTATTTATTTTGATATATTCTCCATCTTGTTTACTAGGAGACATATATATGACAGGTTCATGAGTACTACATTAGCCCCTTGGATCCGGTTGCTTCATGGCAATCACATGAGCCAAAATAAGGGTGGCTGCTCTGATGGATGTACGGCTTGTAGTGTAGGTGCAGGCAAACACTCGTGTGTGGTTACAAGACCTTATACCTCCTCTTTGCAATGTTTTCTCTTTATGCATAAGTGTTTCCAGCTTTTTTGCCATTTTCCAGTGTCCAGATTTGTCATTTGATTTGTTTTATCTTAGTGGTAATAGACTTTTCCTTGCACAGACTCCATATCATCCCTCGAGGTAGTTCATAACTCAGTGCAAGAAAAAGAAGAGGTTACATTTTCTTAGTGTAATTTTTTTCAGTTTTGTAATATTCAATTTTCTGTTCTACAACCTGTACTGCCAGTCAGCAACCAGGAATAGGATACTGAGCTTGAAAATGCCGTCCTCCATGGAGTCAGTGCTCTTCCAGTCATTGTTTGCGGACATTACCTTCCACATGTTTATCAGTGGGGATAGGCAACTGCAAAAGCCCCTTTCTAAATGCCAAATGAGTAATCACTCTGCAAGAAGTTTGTGCACTTGTAGCGAGTCTTTTCCACCTTCAGCCGAAATGCTCGTTACAGCAAGTTTGCATCACCCGGGCCCTCAGCCAAATTTTTCCTTGGCATGTTCACATCATCTGCCCCTCAAGCCAAATGTTTTCATGTGATGTGATGGTCACATCACCCGGATCAAAGGGGTTAAGGCACATATTGATTGAAGATGTAGGTAGAAGAGTCAACAATTATCAAATTTCCTGTTTGAGTGAAATGCTATTTTGTTACTTATGGTAATATCTCATATTTCAGATTGCTCATCTTGAAAGAACTGGGCATTACATGACCATCAAAGATAACCAGGTTGTGCAGCTTCACCCATCCACTTGTTTAGACCACAAACCAATGGTTTACAATGAGTTTGTCCTAACCACGAAAAACTACATCCGCACAGTGACAGATATAAAACGTAAGCATTTTGAGTATGATTGCACATGTAGTTGAGAACAAGTAAACTTCACTGCTGGTTCAGTTTCTACTAATTAATTTCAGTAGGTAGTTCAGATGACACTTTTGATAGCTTTGTAAGCAACAGTGAAAATTGCTTTATTTAATATTATTATTTTTTTCTATTTATTATTATTTCATAGAAATCTTATATTAAAGAGAATTATAATGGAAAGTTGTTGCCTTGTTAATTCCTGATGATTGAAGCTTAAAGTAATGCAGGGAACCCAATTTTAGTGCCATTATTAATGGATTAAAAGACTGAATGCTAGCAGAAAATTCAAGACTAAATGGTTTTAGAGATACAGCTATTGTCTTTTTTTTAAAATTATCTTTGTCATTTCGTTTACTTTTGCTAGGGTTTATTTTCATGCTGTGTATGATGAAAGTGCACAGATTCTGTTTGTAGAAAATGGAATTGTAGCACAAAAGTAGAAAATGGAATTGTAGCACAAAAATAAAGTGAGCCATGCATCCTTATGTTTTTCAAAACTACATGTATCATAAAGTGCATGTTGTAATGGATTGTCAACTGTTGGGCACATGTTCTCGAAAGAGTTTGCACCAATTTATGTTGCAATATTGTATGTCAAATGTAATTGTTTTACTTTTTATGTGTGAATTTTTTATTTTGCTTCTTCAACCAATTTTCTTGTCCTAAATACACACAGGATACTTTTCATTTCAAATTACAGTATAGCTAGGTTGGTCCACAATATTGTTGGATAAGTAGAATTATATTTTCTGTACAATTTTACTGGCATGAAATTAACAGAATTTTTTTCTTTTTAGCTGAGTGGCTGATAAAAGTTTCTCCGAACTACTATGACATGCAGAACTTCCCACAGTGTGAAGCCCGGCGGCAGCTGGAGAGTATTGTTGCACGTCTGGAATCTAGACAGTATAGAGAAGGGTTCTAGGTGTCTTCAGAGAGGCACTAGGTGAAACATTGAAGTAATTAATAAACTAGAAACTGTAATCTATGGCAGAGTTTTTATTTGTTGGCATATTGTGGAATAGGTCAATAGCTGAACCACTCTTTCTTGAATAGGAAATTTGCAGAAGATTATGGGGTTGGGAAAAAGTTATGACTTAGATTGATGGGTATAAAACAGAAGCAGTCTTAGTGTTTTTTTTTATGTAGATGGAATATGAAGTAATGGGTATTAGTGTGTATGTTATGAATATTTTATAAATGCTTTATTTTTCACATTTAAATATTTCATTGTTTGGTTATAGTCATGAACTGTTACCATAGGAAA
>NW_020869753.1:418131-420631 GCF_003789085.1 Penaeus vannamei | reverse complement strand
TTGAACTTTCATCTATAACCCAAGCATGGACATCACATTAATACAATACAGTCTCATGGTTGTATTCTCTTAATCAGAACGTATCGATGCTCATGTTATAGATAAAAGTTAAAACAAAACAACGTATTTTCGGGAAACTGGTCTGAAAGCACCTTCGGACTCCAAATGCTTGAGGCAACTCGACTCTCTAGGATACATATTAATGTGTGGAATATTTCGTGTTAGCTCATATACACAGATACAGGGAAAGTCATTGAACACCATTAATACATCAATCCAATATCAATGTTTACACAACATTTACGAACAAACGTACCATTTTCTTTGGCTATCTTTGAAAGTTTCATAATAATATCTTTTCAGGTACGCAACCATAGACTAAGGGAGAATAAGAAACACAAGGTTTAGAGAACTTTGATATCACAAACATCTACAGAAAGCGAAAATTGGGGCATTTTCGCTTTCCAGAACGGCCTCTTACCCAATTTTGAAAATTATAAGATAATTTATTGTGACTCCAATACAACAATCTTTGGTATCATGTGTCTCCCCAAAGAGGGATGGAGAATTTCAGTCTTCTATACAGTATCACTTTAGACCGTCCTCAAGAACAGCAACATTATAATTACAACACAGGTTTTATCCCATTTTCGTTGTTGGCATCATATAAGCATACATACATACATACATACATACATACATACATACATACATACATACATATATATATATATATATATATATATATATATATATATATATATATATATATATATATATATATATATATATATATATATAATGAAATGCTTATTCAAAGACATGCATTAAGAGTAATATAATAGAGTCAAGGGAAGGAATTAGCTCAAATCCCTGTGAAGAGGATATCCGCTAATTCTCGCAACAGATCCTACAGTTTCCAAGTAGTTACCAGAAAATATAAATGCTATGTTATGGTGCACTGAAAATACAAATGGTATAATGTGCAAATAGTATGATATAGAACGCAGAAAATTACTTTCGAATTCTGATAACAAAATCGGCAGACTGTTTTGGAAAAAAGATGCGTCGGTTATTAGATCACATTCTGTTTACAGATATACGAATGTACACAAACCTACACCCATATGCGTAGTCCAGTGGAAAGTTTGCTGTGCGCGGCGGTGTTTGGTATCTCGACCGCGGTTCTGGCTGTTTGGACAAACTCTTTTCTCTTAGCCGCGCCATTTAAGCAAATTCTTTTCTCTCAGCCGCGCCATTTTGTAATTGGTGGCTTAAACGTGCAACCGCGAACTGGGAATTCCTGGAGTTGAAGCCAATGACTGGCTGGTTGGACCAACGAAGCCAGCAACTCTTACTCATCCGCGCATTTTTGCATCAATCTGTACGTGTAGCTGCGCAGTTTCTGCTTCTAAACAACTCAGCGCATTTTGCAAACTTTCTTATCTGGGGCGTAGTATGATTCTGATAACGATAAAATATTAATGATAATAGTAATAATAATGGCAGTGATAATGACAACAATCATGATAACGATAACAATAAAGACAATGATAGAAAAAAATATTAATAATAATACAACAGTGATTTTAATGCTGTTGAGAATGATGGTGATGGTAATGTTAATGCTAATGCGAACGATAATGATAATAATAATAGAAATGATAATAGCAGTAACAATGATAAAGATAATGGAAGTGAAAATTATAATGTTAATAATGATATCCATAACAAGATAATGATGATAATAACAATACATAAATAATGGTAATGATAATTCTGATAATCATAATAATGACAGTGCTAATAACAATAATCTCGATGGAAATAAGGAGGTACAATAATAATTTGTCATGATAATGAGAACAATAATGATTATCATTATTATAATTGATAATAGTAATGACAATAATCACAATAACAATTGAGATAATCATAACGATAATCATAAAAAGTGATAATGGTAATAATCATAATAATAATAATTAGTGATGATTGTGATAATGATAGTAATGATGACCACTTATTATTTTCCTATATTTCCATCATCTACATTTCTAACCAGGAAATCTCATTCACACCAATTTATCTGGCCATGATCTATAACTACAAAACTGATGTATTGATGATAAATGAATAACAACCTTAAAAGAGGCATTCTTGCGTCTCATCCTTATCGCCGGCTTAACCTTGGCGTGGCACCGGCTCTGGAAGCGCTGGCGGTTCAGTATCTACGTCCACTCTGCCCAAGAAGGTTAGTCGTCTCTCGGTTCGTTTATTTCATGTGGGAAATGGCAGCAGCTTAGATCAGTGCTATGTTGCTTTCAGTGCTGATGTTATGCTAACGGTGTTATGCTTTCATGTTGCTATGTTGCTTTCACGCTGTTATGCTATGTTGCTATGTACGGTGTTATGCGGTGTTATGCCTTTCACGGTGTTATGTTATGTGCTTTCATGTTATGCCGGTGTTGTTGCTTTGCTACGGTGTTATGCTACGGTG
>NW_020869753.1:405631-413131 GCF_003789085.1 Penaeus vannamei | reverse complement strand
TATCTTATTCATTTTTCCTATCTATTGTATTATCCTCTTTCTCTTTAATATAAGTGATTTTTAAGCTAAATTCGTTCATTTTCATTTTTATCGAAGCGAAGATGCAGCACTATTTTAAATGACTAGAAGGTTGATTATTATATTCTATGATAGGCTAAATATCTGGTTAGTGGTGATGCTAATTAAATACATCTGTGTTAATATGATCATATTACATTCATCCAATCATCACCAATCTCTTCACATTCATCTTTATCACCCTCCCTTCGTCTAATAATCCTCATACCCCGTATTTCCGACCACACAGTTACCCGAGGGCGCTGGCGACGACCTCCTGCCCGTCATGGTGTACATCCACGGGGGCGCCTTCTTCGCGGGCTCGGCGAACTACGGTCGAGCGAATGTCTTACTAGACGGAGATGTCGTTGTGGTTATCATTCAGTATCGCCTTGGCACTCTGGGTGAGGGTGGGCCTGCGGTGAGGGCGATGCTGTAGAGGGAATTTAAGTGTTGCTGGTTTAATTGGTGTTATTGTGTAAAAGCGGTGGATGATTCTAGTGGGTGAATAGTATTGAGTTGTGATTTATATTATTGTCATTATTGTTATCATCATTACTACTGCTGCTACTAATAATAACAATGCCAATGCACGCATTGGCATTGCGATCACCATGTATATTCATATTATATATATATATATATATATATATATATATATATATATATATATATATATGAGATCAAATCAGTGACGCATTCCATCTCATCTCCCCCTCCAGGATTCCTTTCCACCGAGGACGAAGTGATCCCGGGGAACTTCGGGCTGAAGGACCAGTCCCTCGCCCTCCGCTGGGTGCAGAGGAACATCCGCCACTTCGGCGGTGACCCGAGCCAGGTCACGGTCTTTGGGCTCAGCGCAGGAGCAGCTTCCGTTCACTACCAGATCCTGTCGCCGCATAGTGAGGGTGAGCTGTGCTTGTGACTGGAGGCAAGCAAGGGAAAGGAAGAGAAAGGAAGGGGAAAAATGGTCCAACTTTACACACACATGCATATGCTGTCCGTGATACTATGTAAGGCTGTGATTTTCAAACTACGAGGCAAGATTATCGTCATCACATTCTGAAGGGCAGATGAGCACCTGGACAAGCCAAAAGTGGACCATGGACTCATAAAGTTTGAAAACCACTCGTTTAAAGCCAAAGTGGCACCTGTCAGAGGGTCAAGACATCATGCAAGGAAGCCAAAACTAAACGATAACATTTCCTTATTTCTCGTCCCATTTTAAGGGCTCTTCCAGCGGGCGATCATGCAGTCGGGGTCGGCGCTATGCCCGTGGGCGACGGGCGGCGCCTTCAGGGAGGTGGCGCTGTACACGGGGACTCTAGTTGGCTGCTCCGCCTCCGACAGTCAGCTGCTTCTGGAGTGCTTGCAGGAGGCCGACACTGATGTTTTGGTCACCGTCGTGTGGAAGCTCATGGTGAGGGCTTCTTATTCAGTTTCATTTTCATTGTTAAAGCAGTAAAACAATATTAAATATTATTACTGTTGTTATTATTGATATTATTATTGCCGTTCATAACTATTATTATTTATAGTTTACCACCATTTTCATTATAATTACCATTGTCATCATTATCATTATCATATATTTCTTCACTGACGATTCATTACATCGTCATTTTACACTTACTATTTTCTTTATTATTGTTAACCAGTAATACACAATGGATCTTTGCTTATTAATACTTACTTAAAGGTAATTATTACTTGTTATTAATATATAATCAAACTAACTTTTCAGGCGTTTCACATCAACCCCATTATCTTTGGACCGCGCGTGGACAAAGACTTCATCCCGGATAACCCTTATAGACTGGTGAAAGAAGGGCGTCACCAACACGTCGATGTCATCTCGGGGGTGACGTCGCACGAGGGAAGTCTCTTCTCTTCAGGTAATCGCCAATTTAGCTTCAGATTCGAGCTTCGGAAGCTTAGTGATGTATGGCGACGGAGGGACATCATATGGTTTATGATTTATTAGGAAAAGGAGGGTTTACTGTGAAGCAAGAATCTCATGAACGGATAGATGATAGTGAATAAGGGAAGGAAGGATTTATTGTGTTATTTTTCACGGCAATAGATTGAATCAATTCGTTTAACCAAATTTTGTTCCTGTGTCGAAATATTCCTTCGCTTCGCTTATGTTAATGTACAGCTAAGGAAGAAATCAAGCTACCAGCGCCCGGTGCTTATATCTCAAATCTTTGAAGTACCCAATTCTCTACAGACCTTTACGTTCTTGTTTGTCCACGTTTAAGCTTTTCTGATAGACAAATGATAAACAAAACTCCCCCGAAGGTATCTACAAGGATGAGGAGATCCTGGAGGACTTCAGCAAGAACTTCGCCGTCAAAGGACCCATCATACTCGAGTTCCGAGAGGGGGACGTCGACCTGAGCGCCACCAGTGAGAAGATCTTCCGACACTATGCAGGCGCAACGCATCTCACCCTCTCTCATGCAGATGCAGTTAACGAGGTGAGTTGTGTGTACGTCTTGGGAAACTGTAGAAGACGTATATACTCAGTGGCTTATATCGGTTATGGAATCACTAGACGCTCAGGAAGCATAAGATGTGAGGAAAGGAAACCTGTTATTTTGTTTATATTTTATATGTATATGGTCGGAATCATTACCTAAAATCATTAGACGTGAGCCGCCTGCTGAGTGTGATCCGGTCCGTCCGGCGATTGGGATCGGTGTGGAGCGCCATTTCTGGCAAAGGATCGCCTCTGAACACGGTTGTGGTGTTGCTCCAATCTTTGAAGTGCTTATATTGTTCGCAGATGCTGGGTGATCGCCACTTCGTTCTGCCACACGACATCACGACTGAGTACCTCGTTCGCAACAACGCTTCGACCAATGTCTATACATACAAATTCACACATCACGGGGACTTTAGCGTGCTGGCAATAACCCCGTCACTACTCAACGATAAGCCTTGTAAGTAAGCTTTGCATTCAAGTGAACCAATCAGAATCAATAACAGTAATTCCACTTCTCTTAAATGCGACATTTGTATCTGTGGTTCTCAGGGGTGGGTCACGGACACGACATGGCGTACCACTTCCCCGGATGGCTGTCTCCTACCTCCCCTTCTCCCGAGGACCTTAAGATGAGAAACCTTATGGTGAAGCTGTGGGTCAACTTCGCCACCACTGGGTAAGGGTTTTAAATCTTAATTGCCAGAGAGTATTTTGCTAGATATAAGGACTTTGGTACAATTAGCTGCTGGCATGTGTGAATAGAAAATGTGAGTAGTATCCCCTTCTGAAGATGTAAGCACTAGTGACTGTCACGTACTAAAGATAAGAAAGATAACTATTTATAGTTTAGCCTTGAAAATACTAGATATACCGTAACAAAAATTAGACAGAAACCTTGATTAGCGTACATCAAACATTGCATTTATCACGCACATAAAAAGTATATATATAGAAGGGCGAAAATAAAGAAAATTGAAACAGAGAAACATAAGCAGCATCATCCCCCAGGAACCCGACGCCTGATGACAGCTTGGGATTCACGTGGGACCCCATAACCCAGGAGACAAGTCACCGTCACTTGAACCTCAATACTAATCCTGTTATGGAGGAGGAAAGCCGTCAGGAGGTAAAGAGGAGTCGTTGTGGTCAGGTTGAATTGGATTTTGTGCTTGGAATTTGGATTTATGTATAGACGTTTCTGCTGTCTATCCTTCTATCTGTCAGTCTCCATATCTCTGTCTCTTCCCCTCTCCGTGTCTCTTCTATCTCTTTATCTATCTATTTGCTTACTATCTATCTATCCACTATCTATATATCTATTTATCTATTTAATGATCCATCAATCATTATCTATATGTGCGTATATGCAGGCATAGTTATATATAGGTATGTATGATATTTGCGTGTTATTTTCATCAATGGTAAACACACGTTTGTTTCCCGTTTACACCAATTTGCTCACCGGAACTCCCTTGCAGGTCTTAGACTTTTGGGCGACTCTTCCGTTGCTGGAGAACGTCATCCTGGACCCCGAGAAGATCACCGAACTCGGACGCTATTGGGTGGAACTGACCAATCAGGGAGCTCAGCCGCGAGTCGAGCCGGGGAGCGAGACACCCAAGAAGCCAACGAAGCATCGGGTTCGAGATGAGCTCTGAAACGATCGCATTTTATTCCTGGATTAAGTTCCTTGAATTAACACTTGTTTGTTAGTTTAATGTTAGTGAATTTAAATGATTTTCTAGAACAAATATATGAGTGAGATTGTTTCTTTTTTCGTATCATTTACTTTCTTGTCGATGATGTTCTTATCGTGATTATCGGGATCCA
Organism: Penaeus vannamei; assembly: GCF_003789085.1. Taxonomy (NCBI): domain Eukaryota; kingdom Metazoa; phylum Arthropoda; class Malacostraca; order Decapoda; family Penaeidae; genus Penaeus; species Penaeus vannamei. The sequence continues at coordinate 408,756 of NW_020869753.1, read as the reverse complement.
GATAAGGACAAGAGGCACTATTCAAAAGCTCTGAGGTTTGTAGGTGAGTGCTTATCGTCTTTAATAAAGTCGTGTTAATAAAAACGATAAAAATCAAGTATATACCTCTTACTCATACACTCACTCGCATTCACTCACCCTCACATTCACACTCAGTCTCACTTACACTCACTCCCACTCACGCTTACACTCACACACACTAACACACTCAATAGACGAAATTGTTTGGACAACATTGCTCTAGAGCATTCACCTGCTGTTGCCTTCGTACATTCCATAGCATTGAAATTTACATATACACATGTTTCAAATTTCAAATGAATGATACTTCATGTATTATTGTTTAAACTCGGAATACTCCAAAGCATTCAGAAGTTTGGGAGATCACATAATTGTACAAGCTCTCGTACTGTGCTGTTATCATGTAACTGTATTGTAATATCTGTTTCATTCTTTTAGAAAAGAGTGAAGGATTTTAGTGTGGTTATTGAAGTTTCTCTCTCTCTCTCTCTCTCTCTCTCTCTCTCTCTCTCTCTCTCTCTCTCTCTCTCTCACACACACACGCACATACACAAAGACACAGAGTGATGGGCATTGATAAACAGAATCGTCTAAGGCGATACCGATACACAGACACTTTAAAAATGGCTAAAGCGATACTGATGCCAATACATGTATCGCATATCGCAACTCACACACACACACACATCTACATGTATGTATATATATATACATACATACATACATACATACATATGTATATATATATATATATATATATATGTATATATGTATTGTACATATGATATATATATATATATATATATATATATATATATATATATATATCCATATATGTATATATATATCTGTATGTGTATGTGTATGTATATACTGATATATATATATATATATATATATATATATATATATATATATATATATATATATATAATATTATTTATATATGCATGTTTATATGTATGTATATATATTAATGTTTTTACAAATATATGTATGTATGTATACTGTGAAGGAGTAAGTTCTAATAACCCATTAATAAGGTCGCTAAAAGAATATTTTAGCGATGTATTGTGCGAGTGGCCGTAGTTCGCACAGTGGATGGTTGCGGGGGTTTAAGGATTCGGTTTCGTTCGGTGGCAAAGGAAAGGTTCGTGACGTGGCCATCGGGGACATGGCCAAGGGGGCCCACTATGGGGGCCCACTGGCTAAACCAATCCAAATAATAAGAACCTAATTATTCACATATACATTATAAATGTATGTATATATTCATATGTATTTATATATACATATCCATATATGTATACGTATATATATATTAATATATATATATATATATATATATATATATATATATATATATATATATACTCTCACACACTACATATATATTATATATATATATATATATATATATTATATATATGTATATTATATATGTGTGTGTGTGTGTACACACACACATCCATATATGAATGTATATTCATATATATACATGTATTTTATATATATATGTATATATACATATATGTGTATACATATATACATATATATATATATATATATATATATATATACATACACATATGTGTCTGTGTGTATACTGTATCCATGTGCGTATATATACATATTTTCTTTTTTATGTTGCGGGGAGAGTTCATTACACACCACCAGCAGCCCCCCCCCCCCTCCACCACCACCACCCCTCAATCAATATTTGCCCGTTCTCTAGATAATGCTAATACTGCTGTCAAGTGTAGTAATATCAAACAGCGATAACAGTATTAACAGATCACTATTATAAAGCTGACTTTTTGTTCTCAAAATCATTAATTCTTTGTCTGCTAATTTCAACTCTAAGAATCATTCCGGCACCAGAAGTATCGAGCAATATGCCAATCACCTTTAATAACGGCATTATTAAACACGGTGATCTCGGCTACAAAGACAAAGAGAAATGTACATGAATAGAGATAAAAATGGAAATGAACACGCGACAGAACAGAGCTATGGAATGTTGAAAGAGAGACCTTGTATTTCAAGATAAAGTGCTTTATTTTGAGGTCTACGGTTATGGAATTTAGCTTCACAGTAATGATTTGTAGCTATTTTCATAATTATATTTCAGTGTTGACGGTGACATTCCTAATCATTATATGACATGATTCGCTCGGATGATGTTTTTCCCATTTTCTTTTGCCACTACAAGCAAAAGTACATGCAGGTGTGTGTACATGTCTGTGTATGTATGCGTGTGTCTTCTGAATACACAGCGCATCTTTATTTCTACAACTTACTGCCACATATGTAATGAATATAAAAGGGAGAAGGAGACACATATAACTGAGATCTATTTCATTTCACATAAAACGTATGATGAGATGAAAGTGGATGAAAGTGTTGTTTCAGCAAGTTCTACACTTGATGTGCAGGAAACTCCATTCAGAAACTTTCATCTGATAAAGACAATGTAATGTGTATAAAGTTGATTTTTAGAGACTGATGCCTGTCACTAACATGAGAAAGAGTAGTCCAACATGGCGGAGAGTTCATCCCTGGAGAGGACGCAATTCTCGAAGAGGACGCCGCAGGCCTTGGCGTCTTTCTTGGCGAACTTGGAGCCGAAGGTGATGGCCAGGTCGTAGACGCCTCGGGATCCCTTGAGGGTTTGGTTGTCCTCGAAGGCGGTCTTGAAGGTGGACATGGCTGGCGTGAGCTGGTCAGCAGACATGGCCTCGATTTCGCACAAGAGCTTGGCCACGCAACCAGCAGAGTCCATCTTCTGGGCCACAGCAATCTGGTGTAACAGAAAATTAGATTTTGTAAACACAACTGCATCGTCTCCGAACTTTCAAATGATGAGTATATCCTTCATAAAGCATAAAACAAAATAATTCATCTGCGACTCGCTCACCTCGGCTGCAACGTCTTCTTCCGTGGAACCGACGTCCCTCCTGAAACGGCGCTTCAGATGCTTTGAGAAGAGAACTCCCTTCAGCACTGCCAAGGCGCCTATGCCCAAGGCTGCCGCAGCAGAAGCGGCGGCAGTTGTGACGGCGGCAGTTCCGATGGCGGCGGCGGGTCCCAGGAGGACGAGAGCC
>NW_020869753.1:393131-398131 GCF_003789085.1 Penaeus vannamei | reverse complement strand
ATGGTCTTCTGTTTGTGAATGATGGCGGATAGCGGAGAAAAGATGGTCTGCTCAGAGGTAGGCTGGTTCTTATTGACTTACCCATATTCTCAAGTATTCTATGTTTGAACCATCGTGTAGATGATCCAATGTACCTAGCATTGCATCTAGGACAGTTAAAAATATATACAATATTTTGAACATAATTCTGAGGGCAGAAGCATTTTCATTTTAAAGAAAGAGTTGATATTATAGGAGTTCACAAAAACAATGTTGAATTTAATTTGTGGGAATGAATGTTTCAGTATCTCACGTAATTTTTACGGATGGTGAAGCTTATAATGTCCAAGATACGGTAACTTTATATACTTGGGTTTCTTTGGAAGCAGTCTGTATTTTCGTGGGTGGACATAATTTGTCATCTAGGAATGATCTAAGTGTCTTGTAAAATACGTTGTCAGGATAGCCATTGTTATTGAAGTAATCAACCAAGAATTTCATTTCTTTGTCAAACTACATCCAGGTGAAACATATGTTGAAAGCTCTGTTGATTAGAGTGGTGATACTGTTAATCTTATATTTCATAGGTGAGAAACTTAAAAAGTTCATTCCCAAACCGGTGAAAGTAGGTTTTCTGTAAACTGTAGTGGAAAGGCGTCCATTTTCTTTAGATATCAGTGTGTCAAGAAAGGGAAGTTCGTTTTCCTTTTCTATTTCACACGTAAACTTACTGTTAGGTGTTGGTCATTTAGGTAAGAAAGGAAATGGTCAATGTGTGACTGTTGTTTGAACAAAAGGAACGTGTCATCAATATACCTTTTGTAGAATATTGGTTTGAAATCATTTGGACAGTTATTTAACCAGTTACATTCATGGTGACATAGGAAGGCGTTTGCGTAACTTGGGACAAGTGGTGAACCCATAGCTACACCATCTATCTGAGTATATAAATTGTTATCAAAAGTGAAAACAGAATCTCTTGTGGCAATATTTAGAAAAGAATTAAATTGTTTCTTGTTTAGACCAAACTGCGATATGGACTCGTCTGATATGGAGTCCGTAATAATCTGTGTAGTTTCTGACAGAGGAACGTTAGTGAATAGTGATTCCACGTCAAAGCTGGCCATTACTGTGGAATCTTCAATGTTGAGTTGTTTGATTTCTTCCACAAAATCCAAAGTGTTGCAGTAGTATACTCATTAATGGTTAGGGGTTGGATGATTTTGACAAGGAATTTAGCAAGGTTATAGTTAAATGTATTAATAGAGGACACAATAGGTCTCAGGGGTGTCCCTATTTTGTGAACTTTTGGGAGTCCATATAAGTAACCGGGTCGAGAGCCAGAAGCAAGAATGGAGTTATATATGGTTTCATTGATGGTTTCTTTTAAAGGTCGTAATATCCTGTTTAATTTATCCTCAAGTTTTAGGAGATGACTGGGAAGATCAACGTGTAGAAGTTTAAATTTAGATGAGTCTGAAAGGATGCTAGATATTTTGTTATAGTAATCATTCTTATTCAGGATAACTATGCCTTTCCCTTTGTCTGGTCTTGTTATTACAATATTTCCATCATCTTTTAAATTTTGAAGAACATCAGAGTATTGTTCAGTATGGTCAGGGCTGTGTACAGATTCTCTGTTTTATTCTTTTCTAAATATTGCCACAAGAGATTCTGTTTTCACTTTTGATAACAATTTAATTATTTTCTAAATATTGCCACAAGAGATTCTGTTTTCACATTTGACAACAATTTATATACTCAGATAGATGGTGTAGCTATGGGTTCACCACTTGTCCCAAGTTACGCAAACGCCTTCCTATGTCACCATGAATGTAACTGGTTAAATAACTGTCCAAATGATTTCAAACCAATATTCTACAAAAGGTATATTGATGACACGTTCCTTTTGTTCAAACAACAGTCACACATTGACCATTTCCTTTCTTACCTAAATGACCAACACCCTAACATTAAGTTTACGTGTGAAATAGAAAAGGAAAACGAACTTCCCTTTCTTGACACACTGATATCTAAAGAAAATGGACGCCTTTCCACTACAGTTTACAGAAAACCTACTTTCACCGGTTTGGGAATGAACTTTTTAAGTTTCTCACCTATGAAATATAAGATTAACAGTATCACCACTCTAATCAACAGAGCTTTCAACATATGTTCCACCTGGATGCAGTTTGACAAAGAAATGAAATTCTTGGTTGATTACTTCAATAACAATGGCTATCCTGACAACGTATTTTACAAGACACTTAGATCATTCCTAGATAACAAATTATGTCCACCCACGAAAATACAGACTGCTTCCAAAGAAACCAAGTATATAAAGTTACCGTATCTTGGACATATAAGCTTCACCATCCGTAAACAATTACGTGAGATACTGAAACATTCATTCCACAAATTAAATTCAACATTGTTTTTGTGAACTCCTATAATATCAACTCTTTCTTTAAAATGAAAATGCTTCTGCCCTCAGAATTATGTTCAAGTATTGTATATATTTTTAACTGTCCTAGATGCAATGCTAGGTACATTGGATCGTCTACACGATGGTTCAAACATAGAATACTTGAGCATATGGTAAGTCAATAAGAACCAGCCTACCTCTGAGCAGACCATCTTTCTCCGCTATCCGCCATCATTCACAAACAGAAGACCATCCTTTCACTCACAGTGATTTTAAAATTCTGTCTTCCACACCTAACAGACTCGACCTCCTCATCCTAGAATCCCTGCATACCCATAAGATGAAACCCGAGCTGAATGCCAACACAGCCATCCAGTTGTTGACTGGTAATCACCATAACCACCATTTCACACTTGTTTGGTATGTCCCACCCTTACACACTTTTTTCACTATGTTTCTGCCGTTTTCTTATTGTTTGATTTTATTCCTATTTTATTGTTGCTTTTCTTATGAACTATGTTTTTCTTTTGTTTACTACATCTAATTATATGTTTCTGGTTCATTATTTCTAGTACTGATGATGGAGATGAATTACGATCTCTGAAACGTTTACAATAAAGATGTTCACCGCAGCACTGGTTCTCCTTTTCATTACACATATATACATATATGTGTGTGTGCGTGCGTATACAATTTGTACAAATATATATGGAAATTGTATATATAAATATATCTATACACACACTTACGCATACATATGTGTGTCAAATTGTGCGTGCGTGTGCGTGAGTGTACATTCATATATTTGATACTTTAAATATGCACACACACACACACACACACAACACACACACATATATATTATATATGTGTGTGCGTGTGTGTATGTGTGTGTGACTATATATGAACTGTATGAAGAGCAGGGAAAGAAATAATTTTTTGAGAAGTAAAATTTGATTTATTTCATTTGGAAAGCAAAGATGAATGGCGTTATGAACACTGCAGATATTCACTGTGACTCTCAGGTCCAGTCAGTGACAGTCTGAAAGCTACCTTCGGTCACAGTGACGACTCCGATCCACTCAGTCTGCCTGCGTGTGCGCGTGATGATGGTGTGATTGTGAGGTGCTTAGTGTAAGAATGCGGTGCTCATGACTAGCATGAGAAGGTGGAATCCAGCATGAAGGAGAGATCGTCCCTGGAGAGGACGCACTTGTCGAAGAGGGCGCTGCAGGCCTTGGCGTCTTTCTTGGCGAACTTGGAGCCGAAGGTGATGGCCAGGTCGTAGACGCCTCGGGATCCCTTGAGGTTGCTGTTGTTGTCGAAGGCGGTCTTGAAGGTGGACATGGCTGGCGTGAGCTGGTCAGCGGACATGGCCTCGATTTCGCACAAGAGCTTGGCCACGCAACCAGCAGAGTCCATCTTCTGGGCCACAGCAATCTGTTGGAGTGAAAAGAATATTATTAGTAAAGTCCAGAATTCCTTATGTATGTCTTTCATTCTACATATACATAATTGCACAATTAAATTTTGTGAATGTAATTGATATAAGCGTTAACTTACTTCTGTTGCAACGTCCTCCTCCATGGAATCGACGTCCCTCCTGTAACGGCGCTTCAGATGCTTCCCGATAAGAACTCCCTTGAGCACTGCCAGGGCGCCCACGCCCAAAGCTGCCGCTGCAGAAGCAGTGACAGTGGTAGCGGCGATGGTCCCAGCAGCGGCGGTGGTTCCCAAGAGGATGAAAGACTCGGAGGAGGCCCAGAGGCCGCACAGGAGGAGAGCGACAAACACGCGAGAATTCATGATGGTGGCGGAGTCTGTGAGGAGAAAAGTTGACAGTGAGGCTACGCAGAAAAAGGAAATCCTCAGAAGTGGACGACCTGAGAAATGCTCCGAAATGTATCAAAGAAAACTATTCTGAAATATAAGGAAAAGGGATCTGTTTGTCCCTTACCTGCTTGTGTTCTGGAGCAGTGAGAGGACGAGTGTGATGTTGGTTCCTGGCAGAGCGCGATATTTATACCGACTGGACAGAGAAAGGGGGGTGAAGGACCTAATTCTAGCTGTGACGGAAAGCGAACGTATTCTAGGATGCAGGTAAGGCCTATTGGCGGTATATTGATATAGTATTTCAGTCCTTATGTACGACTTCCTGAACGCACAACTGCGCATTTGTTTGCTTTTCTGAATGTGCGATACAACAGGAAATGGTTGTATTTATTCATCCATAAGTAGTATATATGTATATATGTATAAGGTTGTATGTGTTTATACATATATAGCAATGTGATCACAAACATATACAAATGTATATATGTATACGCATACACACACACATGCATGTATATATATAAATACACACATTTATATGTATATATACATATATATGCATGTATGATTATTATGCATAGTAAGCATAATAAACATACAATATGGAGCCTAAAGATCATGTACATTTAGAACAAGGAACTAATCGCAGAGGAAGTGGACTTGAATCCAGAGTACTCTGTATTTAACTGACTGTAGCGCATGCTTCCAGAATTAAATGTTCTCGATTCTTTGCTTAATTTTTTTTTCGATTCTTATTTCATCT
>NW_020869753.1:383131-385631 GCF_003789085.1 Penaeus vannamei | reverse complement strand
TAAGACGCTGCATTTTATAAAGCAGAAAACCTTTTTATTTTTTTTCTTTATTCAATAAAGATCACATTTATTTTGGAAACGTGTCCCAAAACGTTTGATACCATAAGATATCCATCCCGCAGCATATCATTGCATATATACAATTTCAGATGTTATTATGTACCATAAGGTCATATTTACACACCCTTTGCTTGCAAGGCATTTTTGCCCTGCCAAATCTCGTAGCATGAAGGGCTGCGAACTTACGGTCAGAGCATTATTTATGCCATTGATTTCAAAGGTTACCAGCATTCACTGACCTTGCCCAGTAGGTCCTGGGATACAGGCGATTTTTGGACGCAAAAAAAAAAAAAAAAAAAAAAAAAAAAAAAAAAAAAAACGCATCTTATGTAGTGGAAACTAACGTATGTTTAACGATGTCACATAATTGTGAATGATACAATCACACACACGCATGCTCACTCAAACATATATCTATATGTATATGGATATATCAGTATATGAGTATATATTTATCTATATAAAGTATATATGTATATATTTAGTCATATACACAGTATATATGTATATATACTATGTTTATATGATATAATGGCATACACACATGTACACACACACACACACACACACATATATATATGTGTGTGTGTGTGTAGTCGTATACATATATGTGTCTGTATATATGTATGGATACACACACAAATGTACATATCTATGTGTATGTGTGTGCATACATATATGCGTCGGTATATATATGCATGGAAACAGATACATTCATACACACATATATATGTATATGTATAGTATATTTAGTATCGATGTAGTGGCGATATTCCCGACGTTTCTTATAAGCATTATAATAGCAATCGTGATAATGATAATTATGATGATAGCAATAATGATGAAAATTATGGTTATAACTGTAATTACACTGTTAGTAATTTTAAATATAAATACAATGAAGAAAATTATAATGATAATAATGATAATGAAATCAGAATTATGGTAATAATAAAAATGATAATCATAATAATATGAATCATAATAATGATGTTAATAATGTTACTGATATAATGATGTTAATCATAATAATCATAATGATAATGGGAATAATGATAAGGACCATAAGGATAATGCAGATAGTATTAATAATCATAATACAATCTAGGGTTTCCCCCTATCGAATGCTTCTAACATGAAATAACCATATATATGTATGTATATATATATATGTATTTGTGTATATGCATGTATTTATACATTTTCATATATAAATATGCATATCTATCTACCTAAATGTCTACCTATCTGCATTGCACATGATCTCTATTTCCATCCACTTAGGGTCTCCCTAATTTTTGCATATATTGTATATTTCCACCTACTTGGGGTCTCCATAAGTTCCTCAAAGGTTGTTCACGCCTTTATTTGCTGTAGTACTAGTCCACAGAACTGCAGTTGTGCCTACTGTTGTCGTCATGAGTAAAAGCAACAAGGGAATTTGAGAACACGAAACAGGTGTCTCCATGATATAATCTGAGAAAAAACAAAACAAAAAAAAAACAGAACAGCGCTAGGGCTCACTAGAAGACAAGAAGGACATTCATTCAGTAAGGCAAGGGTGGCAAAGTCAACTCAAGGTCCTGCAGAGTACCTCGTCAATAGATATAGTGGCTAGCTTAATGTCACTGCCAAAATTACCCCTTTCCTTGGGAAATGAGCTGTCTACAATATCAAAGAATTGATATGTGTGCGAATAGAGATGTACAACATGCACGCACGCACATACACATATATGAAAATGTATGTAGATAGATTGGTAGATGGATATCGTTATAGATTGCATCACCACCTATAGGCGTATTAAACAAAAGATTGGGAAATGGATATAATTTCTCGGAGAAATATGATTTATTTCATTTGATAGTAAGCAAAGATGAATAGTATTATGAACACTGCAGATATTCACTGTGACTCTCAGGTCCAGTCAGTGACAGTCTGAAAGCTACCTTCGGTCACAGTGACGACTCCGATCCACTCAGTCTGCCTGCGTGTGCGCGTGATGATGGTGTGATTGTGAGGTGCTTAGTGTAAGAATGCGGTGCTCATGACTAGCATGAGAAGGTGGAATCCAGCATGAAGGAGAGATCGTCCCTGGAGAGGACGCACTTGTCGAAGAGGGCGCTGCAGGCCTTGGCGTCTTTCTTGGCGAACTTGGAGCCGAAGGTGATGGCCAGGTCGTAGACGCCTCGGGATCCCTTGAGGTTGCTGTTGTTGTCGAAGGCGGTCTTGAAGGTGGACATGGCTGGCGTGAGCTGGTCAGCGGACATGGCCTCGATTTCGCACAAGAGCTTGGCCACGCAACCAGCAGAGTCCATCTTCTGGGCCACAGCAATCTGTAGCAGCGAAAAGAATATTAGTAAAGTCCAGAATTCCTTTATGCTTTTCATTTCACATATACATAATAGCACAATTAAATTTTGTGAATGTAATTTCTATA
>NW_020869753.1:370631-378131 GCF_003789085.1 Penaeus vannamei | reverse complement strand
TCCGTAATATCTTTGTACTTATATACAGTTTTATACCGGTTGTTATTTATGTATAATCCCCCACCAAAATGCGGGGGTCGCTTGGAGGCCTTCGAACTTATGTCAGTGCATTATTTATGCCATTGATTTCAAAGGTTACCAGGGAATGGAAATCAGCATAGCTGAACTTTGTGTTTTCACTGACCTTTCCCAAAAGGTCTTGGGACACGGGCGATTTTTGGATGATTTTTCAGGGTAAAAAAGAACAAAAGGTATGTGAAACGATGTTCATACAACTGTGCATATTGCAGACACACGCACACTCACACGCGTGTGCATATACTCGTTTATATATGTGTGCGTATATATACAATATATATATATATATATATATATATATATATATATATATATATATATATATATATATATATATATATATATATATATATACATAGTATATGTATGTATGTATTGACGCATGGCGATATTCCCGACGGTATCTATATGCATTATGATAATGATACCAGTTATGATAACTATGATTATAATAGTAATAATGATAGAAAAGATGATCATAATAACTGCAGTGACAATGATAATAATAGTAATAATGATACTGTTGATGATAGTAATTCTAATAACTGTAAAGAGAATAGAAAAAGTAATAATGATGATATTATCACAATGCTAATGATAATCATAATGATAATGCTGATAATAATAATATTAATCATACCAATAATCTTGATGATGCTGATAATATATAATATATAAATAATGAAATAGAAGCTGTTTTCAAAACATATTTTTTGATCTGGTGTGTTCCTCCTTCGAATGCTTCTATGGCATATTCTAAAACTGTCTATATAAGTATATATGTTTGCATGTGTATGCATGTATGCATATTTGCATATGTACATATACATATCTATCGACCTAATTGACTCTACGTATATTTACATTGCATATGATGCGTATTTCCGTCAATGCAGGTTTCCTGAAAATATAGAGATTACCTCACACATTTTACCTTGCTGTAGTACTCATTCATAGATGTGCAGTTGTGCCTTTTATCTCCCCTTTGACCCTGCTGGTCTGCTGAGGTGAGCTGTCTCGGCAACGAATCGCCTGCTGTTGTCGCATGGGGAAGAGTGAAAGGAGGATTTTCGAATTTATGGAATAGGTGTCTCCGTGATAAACTGTGAGAGAAGAAACGGGACATCACTTTTGTTCAGTAAGAAGACAAGAAAGGCATCCAGTCAGTTAGGCAAGGGTGGCAAAGCCAATTCAAGAGTACCTTGTCAACACAGAGTGGCCAGTGATGCCAAAACCATCCGTCCCCTGGGAAATGAGCAGGGTAACAAAATTATATTTCATATACAGTCACATGCATACACACACACACACACACACACACACACACACACACACACACACACACACATATATATATATATATATATATATATATATATATATATATGTATATATATATATGTATTTATAGAGCATATATATGTATATATGCAACGTATATATGTATATATATTATATATATAGTATCATATATATATACTATATATATAAAGGTATATTTATGGTATATATGTATATATATCAGGATATATATTCTATACATATAGTATATAAACTATACATATATATGGACATATATATTATATATATATATATACATATGTAGATATATGGATGAATATAGTTATATATTACATCACCACTTGCATGCGTATTTAGCGAAGGATTGGAAAATAAATGTAATTTCTCTGAGAAATATGATTTATTTCATTTGATGGTAGCAAAATGAATAGCGTTATGAACACTGCAGATATTCACTGTGACTCTCAGGTCCAGTCAGTGACAGTCTGAAAGCTACCTTCGGTCACAGTGACGACTCCGATCCACTCAGTCTGCCTGCGTGTGCGCGTGATGATGGTGTGATTGTGAGGTGCTTAGTGTAAGAATGCGGTGCTCATGACTAGCATGAGAAGGTGGAATCCAGCATGAAGGAGAGATCGTCCCTGGAGAGGACGCACTTGTCGAAGAGGGCGCTGCAGGCCTTGGCGTCTTTCTTGGCGAACTTGGAGCCGAAGGTGATGGCCAGGTCGTAGACGCCTCGGGATCCCTTGAGGTTGCTGTTGTTGTCGAAGGCGGTCTTGAAGGTGGACATGGCTGGCGTGAGCTGGTCAGCGGACATGGCCTCGATTTCGCACAAGAGCTTGGCCACGCAACCAGCAGAGTCCATCTTCTGGGCCACAGCAATCTGTTGGAGTGAAAAGAATATTATTAGTAAAGTCCAGAATTCCTTTATGTATGCGCCTTTCATTCCACATATACATAATTGCACAATTAAATTTTTGAATGTAATTTAATAAAGCGTTAACTTACTTCTGTTGCAACGTCCTCCTCCATGGAATCGACGTCCCTCCTGTAACGGCGCTTCAGATGCTTCCCGATAAGAACTCCCTTGAGCACTGCCAGGGCGCCCACGCCCAAAGCTGCCGCTGCAGAAGCAGTGACAGTGGTAGCGGCGATGGTCCCGGCTGCGGCGGTGGTTCCCAAGAGGATGAAGACTCGGAGGAGGCCCAGAGGCCGCACAGGAGGAGAGCGACAAACACGCGAGAATTCATGATGGTGGCGGAGTCTGTGAGGAGAAAAAGTTGACAGTGAGGCTACGCAGAAAGCTAAAATCGTCAGAAGTCGACGACCTGAGACATTCAAGAGTCTCACAGGAAACAATTTCAGAAGAACCAGAAAAGAGGATCTTTGTCCCTTACCTGCTTGTGTTCTGGAGCAGTGAGAGGACGAGTGTGATGTTGGTTCCTGGCAGAGCGCGATATTTATAGCGAGTGGACGGAGGCAAGGGGGGTGAAGGACCTGATCCTGGGAGAGGGAAAGCGAACGTATCCTATGGTGCAGGTAAGGCCTATTGACGTTAAATTAGTATAGTATTTCAATCCTTACGTACGGGCTTCCTCAACGCACAAATGTGCTTGAATCTACTTCTCTGAACGTTCGTTACAAGAAGTTGATTTATATGTATTTATATGCGCATTTAAAATCCACACACGCACCTGTGTGTGTGCACATATATACATGTATATATGTATGTATATAAATACCTGATAGATGGATTTATACACATACAGATACATACATACACTTACACACATATGTGTGTATCTGTACGGTCATATACATATATATATGTATGTATACATATAAAAAAATACATTTACACACATAAACATATGTGTATGTACATGTATGTAGGTATACGTACACATATATGCATTCATATCTTTATCTATCTTTATACATGTACATACTTGTATATATACATATATATATATATACATATCATATATATATATATATATATACACAACTGCATGTTATATATGTATATATATACATATATACATATATATATATATATAGATAGATAGATAGATAGATATACACAAACTGCATGCATATATATGTATATATATACTATATATACACATATATATGTATATATATACTATATATACACATATATATGTATATATGTATATATATTATATATACACAATATATATATGCATATAAATTTGTGTGTAAATTTGTATATATGCATGTATATATATAGATTTATATATACAGAAAATTGTAAGTACGCATATATTCTGAACGTACTTCTCATTTACTCGTGTATTTTCTTTGATATTCGTAATATATATATGAGTATATATATATATATATATATATATATATATATATATATGTATATATATATATATATGTATGTATGTATGTGCGCATTTTATGTTTATCATTTTTCAACCTGTCTATTTGTCTAAATAATGTATATTGAAATACATTTACACACAAATACACACATATATATGTTCGTGTGGGTACACACACACACACACACACACACACACACACACACACACACACACACACACACACACACACACACACACACACACATATATATATATATATATATATATATATATATATGTATATATGTATGTGTGTGTGTGTTTGCGTGTGTGTGTGAGGGGACTATGTATATATGTATCTGTATGTTTATCTATATGTATAGTTTATATATGTATGTATAGATTCATATATGTATATATACACACATATATGTACAACATATATATGAATATATATATGTTAGTATGTATATATATGAATATACATATTTACATATGCTTAAATACATGGTATATTTATACATGTACATATATATGAATATATCTATAGATATTCTCTCTCTCTCTCTCTCTCTCTCTCTCTCTCTCTCTCTCTCTCTCTCTCTCTCTCTCTATATATATATATATATATATATATATATATATATATGTATATATATATAAATGTGTGTATATATATGTGCACATACATACATATGTGTATGTAGAAAAGAATCATGATTTATTCCTCGTATCACTTTATACTCTAAGCTATGTTTATGAATAGTTGAATTTTATCTATAAGAAATGGATTGTTCTATCTAATGAGTACTTTTTTCGTAGATCGTAAGCCAGCCATGCCAGTCCTACGCGAACGTTCTATGAAAACGCTTATTTTGAATCCGTGGATGCAGCGTCTTGGAGCCGTGCGAATCCGCCGTGTGCTGAAGAGTTCGTGTTTGATGGTGGTTTATGCTGGCCACATTAAGTCAACTGTATTCATAATGAATTACTCAGGCGTGTAGTGAAAATGTCTACATATTTCGTTTATATGCATATAAATGTATATATACCTATAATTCTATATGAATATGTATATATATATATATGCATATATGTATATATATATGTATATATATATATATATATATATATATATATATATATATATATATATATATATATATATATGCATATATGTGTGTACAGACGCATGTGTTTTTATAAAATTGTAGTAAAGAAACAGGTATACAAATAAGTATCAAAACGATCAATTTTAGTCTTTATTGCAAGCTCAGAGGCAGGTTTTCAGTTCTAGTCAGTCACTTTGCACGAGATTCCAGCCTTTGACTTTTGACAGCTAATCTGCTCAGGGAAAGGGAATCAGTTGCATTTCCTCATGGTTGTGGATGTGAATTGAATGTGTAATGGTTGAATGATTGTTCGAGAAAGAATCAAGGAATTCCTTAAGACAATTGCTTATATAAAATGAGTGATGGGTGAGTATAAAATGAGTGATATGAGGTTTTATCTAGCATGAGAAGACGGTGTCGAGCATGACGAAGAGATCCTCCCTTGAAAGGACACACTTGTTGAATCGGACGCTGCACGCCTTGGGGTCGTCCTTGGCGAGGGCGATGGCCTGGTCGTACTCGATGCGGGAGGACTTGAGGTTGTCGGGATTCTCGAAGGCCGTCTTGAAGGTGGACATGGATGGGGTGAGGCTGTCTCGGGCGTCGCCTCGATCTCGCACAGCAACTTGGCGATGCAGCCGGCCGAATCCAGTTCCTTGGCGACGGCCACCTTTGGAGGAGCAAAATATATGGGATTAGATACACCGCGCAGTGCATATCATCTGTGTTGATGAGAAGCACGTTTAGAATATAATTTGTCCATCTGAACTTGCAATATGAACATTCCTCTAACATCGTCAGTACATACCTCAGCTTCATCGTCGATCTCCATGGAATCGACGTCCCTCCTGTAACGGCGCTTGAGATGCTTCCCGATAAGAACTCCCTTGAGCACTGCCAGGGCGCCCACGCCCAAAGCTGCCGCTGCAGAAGCAGTGACAGTGGTAGCGGCGATGGTCCCGGCTGCGGCGGTGGTTCCCAAGAGGATGAGAGACTCGGAGGAGGCCCAGAGGCCGCACAGGAGGAGAGCGACGAACACGCGAGAGTTCATGGTTATATTGTGGTTGAAAGCTAAAGGAAGACATTTAGTGGTTTAAAAAAAAATACGTAAGAAAATATGCGGGATTCATTATTTACTGTCGATAGAATGTTATCATTCATACATTCTTACATATTCATGAGCACTATGTGTATATCACAATCAATACTAGGTAAGAGGTAAGAAATATTTCCAAAAACTGCACCACAGGTCCCGCCCTCGTACCTGCTTGCGTTTCTGGCGATGACGCACAGGATTCTGGCTTCAACCCCGGCGCCTCGCCCCGTATTTATAGGTCTGGAAGGGACCTGCACAAGATGAAGGACATCGTTCCTATCTGATGAGGGAATCGCGCAAGATTACCCAAATGTAACGGCTGGTCACCCACTTAATGTGATGTATGAGGGAGTACCACATTATGCGCCAAAGACTGCATTTCATAGCACGAGAAACCTTTTTGCCATTTTTTTCAATCAAACAAAAAGCACATTCATTGTGGAAATGTGTCCCAAAACTTTTGAGTCTCACAAGATATCATATCCTTAATATCTTAGAACTTACATACAGTTTCATATATATTGTTAATTATGTATAATCCTTCGTCAACATAATAATAATAATAATAATAATAATAAAATCACTGTCCCAAAGTATTTGTTTACAAAACGTTCGTGCCTTCCCAAATTTCGTAGCGTGGAGGGTTACGAACTTCGGTCAGTGCATTATTTATGCATTTGATTTCAAAGGTTACCAGAGAAAGGAAATCAGCATAGCTGAACTTTGTGTTTTCACTGACCTTTCCCAAAAGCTCCTGGGACACAGGCGATTTTTGGGTGATTTTACAAGTTAGAAAAGAACAAGTGGTATGTAAAATGATGTTCATATAACTGTATATTACAAACATGCATCTTCATGAAGACCGACTTACCGTCCCTAGACACCCGCATTGATTTAATGGCAGCCCAGTTCCTTTCCAAGGTCTTGCAGGCAACCCGAAACTCATACTTAAGACTCAGACGCAAGACTATCAGCTGTTTGCGGACAGCTCTTGACTCACACACAGCCAGAGTGTGTTGATACGCTTCCACCTCAAAGAACCACTGCTTGCCAAGGGCATGGGCTCTCCTCACCCTGACTATAAAAAAAAACCGCGTGGCAAACAATTTGATCGAATTCTCAGTCCTAAGCCTGTCAAGGAGAAAAGATCAATACTCTATGCCAAACCTAAAGGCAAAAGTACAAAAGGTCATTGTTCAAATAACCACACTGCAAGCGCCAGCCTCGCAGCAAGGGGTACCACAACATCCATTAGGGTCACTGACAATGCCTCATCGCTCCAAGCTGAAACGGTCATGATCATGGAATCCCTGGTACACGCGTCCCTAAGGGATGGACACGTGGTCATACATACAGACTCTAGAGCAACCATTGACAGTCACAGCATAGCATGCCCCAAGATAACATCTACGTTCTGACATCTATAATCAACATAGCCAAAAGAATCCTTGATCAGGGTATAAGAATCATCATAAACTGGGTTCCAAGCGACATAGGCATCTAAGGGAATGAGCTTGCTGAAAGACTAGCCGAAAAAGGGCAGGGGTATGCCCGCAACCTTCATGATCGCTAAGGC
>NW_020869753.1:357284-367284 GCF_003789085.1 Penaeus vannamei | reverse complement strand
TGCTGTGGCCTAAGCGATGTTAATAAATAATTCAATTTCATTTTCAGGAAATGGATTGCTCTATCTAATGAGTAATTTTTCGTAGTTCGTTAGCCGGCCATGCTAGTCCTATGCGAACGTTCTACGAAAACGCTTGTTTTGAATCGCGGATGGTATATGCTGGTCACACTGTAATGCAATTGTATTCATAGCGTATTGCTCAGGCGTGCGATGAAAATATTACATCAAGAGTCGAATTCAGAATCTACATTTTGTGTATATGCATATAAATGTATATATAACCTATCAGTATATATGTATATGTATATATATGCATATATATATATATATATATATATATATATATATATATATATATGTGTGTGTATACACGAATGTTTTTTTATAGAATTGTAGTAAAGAGACAGGTAAATAAATAAGTATCGAAAGGGATCAATTTTAGTCTTTATTGCAAGCTCGGAAGCAGGTTTTCAGTTCTAGTCAGTCACACTTTGCACGAGATTCCAGCCTTTGACTCTTGACAGCTAATCTCTGCTCAGGGAAAGGGAATCACAGTTGCATTTCCTCATGGTTGTGGTTGTGAATTAGAATGTGTAATGGTTGAATGATTGTTCAAGATGAGAAAGAGAACATCAAGTAAATTCATTGAGGACAATTGCTTATATAAAATGAGTGATGGGTGAGTATAAAATGAGTGATGTGAGGTTTTATCTAGCATGAGAAGACGGTGTCGAGCATGACGAAGAGATCCTCCCTTGAAGGACACACTTGTCGAATCGGACGCTGCACGCCTTGGGGTCGTCTTGGCGAGGGCGATGGCCTGGTCGTACTCGATGCGGGAGGACTTGAGGTTGTCGGGATTCTCGAAGGCCGTCTTGAAGGTGGACATGGATGGGGTGAGGCTGTCGGCGGGCGTCGCCTCGATCTCGCACAGCAACTTGGCGATGCAGCCGGCCGAATCCAGTTCCTTGGCGACGGCCACCTTTGGAGGAAATATATGGGATTAGATACACTCCGCGCAGTGCGTAAATATTGTGTTCGTGAAAAAACGATTTAGTTATATATTTTGTCCATTTCATGCTAACAGCTTGAGGTATGAACCGTCTTAACATCTTCAGTACATACCTCAACTTCATCGTCGATCTCCATAGAATCGACGTCCCTCCTGTAACGGCGCTTGAGATGCTTCCCGATAAGAACTCCCTTGAGCACTGCCAGGGCGCCCACGCCCAAAGCTGCCGCTGCAGAAGCAGTGACAGTGGTAGCGGCGATGGTCCCGGCTGCGGCGGTGGTTCCCAAGAGGATGAGAGACTCGGAGGAGGCCCAGAGGCCGCACAGGAGGAGAGCGACGAACACGCGAGAGTTCATGGTTATATTGTGGTTGAAGCTGAAGAAAGAATTTAGTGGTTTAAAAAAATATATATATATATATATATATAGATATATATATATAGATATGTAAGAAAATATTTTATGTCGATAAAATGTTATCATTAAGATAGTACAAGTCCATGATCGGTATTTACATATCACCATCGACACTAAAAGAAGTAACAGAGATATTTCTAAAAAGTGGTCCACTGGTCCCGCCCCGTACCTGCTTGTGTTTCCGGCAAGGGCGCACAGGATTCTGACGGCGATCCTTGCGCCTCTCCCCGTATTTATGGCGCTGGGAAGTACCTGCGGAAGGTGAAGGACCTCGTCCCCATCTGATGGGGGAAATCGGGTAAGTTCACCCACTTAATGTTATCCTGGTGTGTGTGTGAATACCATATACGGAAGAGCTTTTCGCTATTTTTTTCTTATGATTAGATAAAAAGCACATCTATTTTGGAAACGTGTCCCAAGACGTTTGATTTCCACAAGATATAATATTCACAGCAAATAAATGCTTATATATAGTTTTAGAGCCTCTATCTTATGTTGGCTTACAATACATTTTTTCACTTCCATAACTTGTATCCTGGAGGACTACGAACTTACAGCCAGTGTATTATTTATGCTATTTGATTTCAAAGGATATAAGTGAAAGGAAATCAGCATAGCTGAACCTTCGGCATTACCTGCCCATGCCAAATAAGTCCTAGGACAAAGGGATTTTTGGACGATTTCTCAGGGTAAAAACACGGAAAACAAGGTATTGTAACGATTGCCATAGAACTTGGCATGGGTGCACACGCATGTATATATCGTATATATATATGCAGTATATATGTATATATATATATATATATATATATATATATATATATATATATATATATATATATATATATATATATATATATATATATATATATATATATATATATGGACATATATATATATGTATATATATGAGTATATTATATTCACTAATGACGTAGTGGCGATATTCCCAACGTTTTCTATATGTATCATGATAATGTTACCAATAGCGATAACGATAATTATAATGATAGTGATAATGATAAAGATAATGATTATGATAACAACTGTAATGAAAATGGTAGTAATGGTAGTGATAACGATGATAATAACTTTAATGACAAAAGAAATAATAATAATCGTAATGATAAAGAGGTGAATCATATTAGTAATAGCATCAATAATGTTGATAAAATTGATAATGTTAATGTTGATAACATAGAAAATGTTAATAATATGATGATAATGTTGTGTTAATAATATGATGTTAATAATGTTGTGTTAATACTATTAATGATAATGGTATTGATATTAATGCAATAATGACAATAAAGATGATAATGATAGTATAATCTAACATGGCCTCACTCTTTATATATATTTATACATGTCGCGTGTGTGTATATATATTTTTTATATGTGCATGTGTACATGCATATAGATCTCTACCTATCTACACAGCATGTGTATTTCCGTCCACTTTGGTTCTCTCTAAACAAAAGATTTCCCGAAAGGTCGTTCACGTATTACTTTGTCGTAGAACTCATCCGCAGATTTGCAGCTGTCTTTTATATCTCCTTTGGCCGGCTGGTCTGCTGAGGTTAGCTGTCTCGGCAACCTAGCTAATCGCCTGCTGTTGTCGCCATGTGAAAAAGGAAAATGGAGTTTGAGAACTTATAAAGTAGGCATATATATAATGTTATATATATATTTATATAACATTAAATATATGTGTGTACATATATAGATAGATAGGTATATATGTATAGTATATCCAGTATTGATGTAGTTGCGATATTTCCGACTTTTTCTGTATGTATTATGATGATAATATCAGTTATGATATCGGTAATTATAATGGTAGTGATAGTGATAAAGATGACAATAATGATAACTACATTGAGAATGGTAGTAATGCTAATAATAATAGCGATAATGATGATCATAAAAACTATAAGAATTATAGTAATAATGGTAATGATAATGATGTGAATTATGTTAATAATACTTATGATACAAATTATCAATAGCATTAATGGCGTTAATGATATATATAATGTTAATAATATTTATAGCGATAATGGTACTGGTGATTATAATGACAATGATGATTAAGATAATGTTTATAATGATAGAATCTGGGGTCTCCCTCCATCGAATGCTTTTAACATGGAATAAAAAGCTCACCATATATATATATATATATATATATATATATATATATATATATATATATATATATATATATATATATGCATGCGTGTGCATGTATGTGCGTGTTTATGCATATGTACATATGCATAACACTCTACCTAAACTTCTCTATAAACTCTAAAGATTTCCCAAAAGGTTGTAACGTTTTACTTTGTTATAGGACTCATCCATATATCTGCAGATGTGTGCCTATTTTCTCTCCCTTGGCCCGGCTGGTCTGCTGAAGTTAGTTGTCTCAGCAACCTAGCAATCGGCTGCTGTTGTCGCCATGTGGAAAAAGTAAAATGGGGATTTCCGAAGTTATGAAATAGGTGTGTCTATGATGTAATCTGAAGGATATTAAACGGAACAATGGTAGGGTTCAGTAGAAGACAAGGATATCCAATCAGGCAAAGGTGGCAAAGGCAACTGAAGGTCCTGCAGGATACCTCGTCAACACAAAAAGTGGCCAGCATGATATGGCCAAAATCATCCATCCCCTGGGAAATGAACTGTGAACAAAATCAAAGAATCGATAGAGATGTTCTATATGTGCGCACACATTTATACATGCATACACATCAAAAATGTATATAAATACATAGGCAGACAGATATTTTATATATTCCATTACTTATATGCGTATTTAGCGAAGGATTGGAAAATAAATGTGATTTCTCGAAGAAATATGATTTATTTCACTTGATGGTGAGCAAGAATGAATAGCGTTATGAACACTGCAGATATTCACTGTGACTCTCAGGTCCAGTCAGTGACAGTCTGAAAGCTACCTTCGGTCACAGTGACGACTCCGATCCACTCAGTCTGCCTGCGTGTATGCTTGGTGATGGTGTGATTGTGAGGTGCTTAGTGTAAGAATGCGGTGCTCATGACTAGCATGAGAAGGTGGAATCCAGCATGAAGGAGAGATCGTCCCTGGAGAGGACGCACTTGTCGAAGAGGGCGCTGCAGGCCTTGGCGTCTTTCTTGGCGAACTTGGAGCCGAAGGTGATGGCCAGGTCGTAGACGCCTCGGGATCCCTTGAGGTTGCTGTTGTTGTCGAAGGCGGTCTTGAAGGTGGACATGGCTGGCGTGAGCTGGTCAGCGGACATGGCCTCGATTTCGCACAAGAGCTTGGCCACGCAACCAGCAGAGTCCATCTTCTGGGCCACAGCAATCTGTTGGAGTGAAAAGAATATTAGTAAAGTCCAGAATTCCTTTATGTATGTGCCTTTCATTCCACATATACATAATTGCACAATTAAATTTTGTGAATGTAATTGATATAAGCGTTAACTTACTTCTGTTGCAACGTCCTCCTCCATGGAATCGACGTCCCTCCTGTAACGGCGCTTCAGATGCTTCCCGATAAGAACTCCCTTGAGCACTGCCAGGGCGCCCACGCCCAAAGCTGCCGCTGCAGAAGCAGTGACAGTGGTAGCGGCGATGGTCCCGCTGCGGCGGTGTTCCCAAGAGATGAAGGACTCGGAGGAGGCCCAGAGGCCGCACAGGAGGAGAGCGACAAAACACGCGAGAATTCATGATGGTGGCGGAGTCTGTGAGGAGAAAAGTTGACAGTGAGGCTACGCAGAAAGCTAAAATCGTCAGAAGTCGACGACCTGAGACATATTCAAGAGTCTTACAGGAAACAATTTCAGAACCAGAAAAGAGGATCTTTGTCCCTTACCTGCTTGTGTTCTGGAGCAGTGAGAGGACGAGTGTGATGTTGGTTCCTGGCAGAGCGCGATATTTATAGCGAGTGGACGGAGGCAGGCGGGTGACGGACCTGATCCTGGGTGAGAGGGAAAGCGAACGTATCCTATGGTGCAGGTAAGGCCTATTGACGTTAAATTAGTATAGTATTTCAATCCTTACGTACGTGCTTCCTCAACGCACAAATGTGCTTGTATCTGCTTCTCTGAACGTTCGTTACAAGACATCGCTTTATATGTATTTGTATGCACATATTAAATCCACAGACACGTGTGTGGGTGTGCATATATATATATATATATATATATATATATATATATATATATATGTATGTATATATGTATATAGATAGCTGTTAGATGGATTTACACACAAACACAAACATACATACAATTGCACATATATGTGTGTGTGTGTGTGTACGTGCACATATATACTACATTCATACACATGTGTATACATATGTATGCATACATATATACAATTACATATACACATACACATATGTGTATGTAAGTGTATACAGGTATATGTATATACATATACGTACAGATCTTTATATCTTTATTAGTGTACGTACTTGTATATATAAATGTATATATATACATATATATCCATATATATATATATGTATATGTGTCTGTGTGTTTGTATATATGTGAATATATACGCACAAGTTTATATAGAAAAGTATATATATACCTTTCTAAACGTACTTTTCAAAAGGAAATTATGAGATATGCATATACTCATGTATTTTGTTGATATATGTAATATATATATATATATATATATATATATATATATGTCAACCTGCCTGTCTATCTAAATCATGTAAACTTCTAATACATCAATAAACAAAGGCACATATGTATATATACGTATTTATATATACTGATTTATATATATAAATCCCTTATCTATATATATATCTATATATATATACACACATGTGTATGTGCAAAAGTATTCCTCGTATCACTTCATACTCTAAGGCCACAGCATTTTTTTTTCTTGAATAGGGCCCGCCGACATTTATTTCCAAGAAAAATGAAAAAAAAAAAGAAAATCCCGATTTTTTTTTCAAATTTCCCGCCGATATTGTGACGTCCGCGAAAGAAATAGCAAATGAATAAATATAAATAAATTTGTCTATGATTCATTGTTGTATGGCATCGTTTCTCCCGTCCCCAAAACAAAAATAAAATATATTTGGTGGAAATACCTTACTCTCATGCGTCATGCCATGTCTGTTGTCTATCGTGCCCGTGGTCGGTGGTCGCTTCTGATCAGTACTGGCGTATTTCGCATTATGTTGAATTTCATTTCATATCCTTTTCCTACCTGTACAAAATGGCAATATATATATATATATATATATATATATATATATATATATATATATATATATATATATATATATGTCGATTTTTTTCCAAAATAATAAATTCTGGTTGAAAGAATTCTTAGTTTGTATTCAACTCCTAGAAGACTTGCAGTAAGGCAGAATTGTACTTCCTCCAGGTGGGGCTGGAACTGATTTTTTTTTTCTCCTTATATTTCATCATCACAGACTTGCCGCTATTCAAGAAAAAAATGCAATGGCCTAAGCTATGTTTATGAATAATTTTAATTTAATTTATAGGAAATGAATTGCTTTATCTAATGAGAGTTTTTTTTCGTAGTTCGTTAGCCGGCCATGCTAGTCCTACGCGAACGTTCTACGAAAACGCTTGTTTTGAATCCGCGAATGCATGCGCCGTGTGCTGAACAGTTCCTGTTTGGTGGTGGTATATGCTGGTCACACTGTAAGGCAATTGTATTCGTAATGTATTGCTCAGGCGTGCTATGAAAATATTACATCAAGAGTCGAATTCAGATATCTACATTGGTTTGTGTATATGCATATAAATGTATATATAACTTCAGTCTATATGTATGATTATATGTATACATGCATATATATATTATGTGTGTGTGTGCACACATGTGTGTTATAGAATTGTAGTAAAGAGACAGGTTTATAAATAAGTATCGAAAAGGATCAATTTTAGTCTTTATTGCAAGCTCAGAGGCAGGTTTTCAGTTCTAGTCAGTCACTTTGCACGAGATTCCAGCCTTTGACTCTTGACAGCTAATCTCTGCTCAGGGAAAGGGAATCACAGTTGCATTTCCTCATGGTTGTGGTTGTGAATTAGAATGTGTAATGGTTGAATGATTGTTCAAGAAAGAACATCAAGTAAATTCATTGAGGACAATTGCTTATATAAAATGAGTGATGGGTGAGTATAAAATGAGTGATGTGAGGTTTTATCTAGCATGAGAAGACGGTGTCGAGCATGACGAAGAGATCCTCCCTTGAAAGGACACACTTGTCGAATCGGACGCTGCACGCCTTGGGGTCGTCCTTGGCGAGGGCGATGGCCTGGTCGTACTCGATGCGGGAGGACTTGAGGTTGTCGGGATTCTCGAAGGCCGTCTTGAAGGTGGACATGGATGGGGTGAGGCTGTCGGCGGCGTCGCCTCGATCTCGCACAGCAACTTGGCGATGCAGCCGGCCGAATCCAGTTCCTTGGCGACGGCCACCTTTGGAGGAAATATATGGGATTAGATACACTCGCGCAGTGCGTATATTGATTGTGTTCGTGAAAGAACGATTTAGTTATATATTTTGTCCATTTCATGAACAGCTTGAATATGAACCTCTTAACATCTTCAGTACATACCTCAACTTCATCGTCGATCTCCATAGAATCGACGTCCCTCCTGTAACGGCGCTTGAGATGCTTCCCGATAAGAACTCCCTTGAGCACTGCCAGGGCGCCCACGCCCAAAGCTGCCGCTGCAGAAGCAGTGACAGTGGTAGCGGCGATGGTCCCGGCTGCGGCGGTGGTTCCCAAGAGGATGAGAGACTCGGAGGAGGCCCAGAGGCCGCACAGGAGGAGAGCGACGAACACGCGAGAGTTCATGGTTATATTGTGGTTGAAGCTGAAGAAAGAATTTAGTGGTTTAAAATATATATATATATATATATATATATATATATATATATATGTATATATATATATATATATGTAAGAAATATTTTATGTCGATAAAATGTTATCATTAAGATAGTACAAGTCCATGATCGGTATTTACATATCACCATCGACACTAAAAGAAGTAACAGAGATATTTCTAAAAAGTGGTCCACTGGTCCCGCCCCCGTACCTGCTTGTGTTTCCGGCAAGGGCGCACAGGATTCTGACGGCGATCCTTGCGCCTCTCCCCGTATTTATGGCGCTGGGAAGTACCTGCGGAAGGTGAAGGACCTCGTCCCCTTCTGATGGGGGAAATCGGGTAAGTTCACCCACTTAATGTTATCCTGGTGTGTGTGAATACCATATACGGAAGAGCTTTTCGCTATTTTTTTCTTATGATTAGGTAAAAAGCACATCTATTTTGGAAACGTGTCCCAAGACGTTTGATTTCCACAAGATATCATTTTCACAGCAAATAAATGCTTATATATAGTTTTAGAGCCTCTATCTTATATTGGCTTACAATAATTTTTTTCACTTCCATAACTTGTATCCTGGAGGACTACGAACTTACAGCCAGTGTATTATTTATGCTATTGATTTCAAAGGATATAAGTGAAAGGAAATCAGCATAGCTGAACCTTCGGCATTACCTGCCCATGCCAAATAAGTCCTAGGACAAAGGCGATTTTTGGGTAAAAATACGGAAAAGGTATTGTAACGATTGCCATAGAACTTGGCATGGGTGCACACGCATGTATATATCGTATATATATATGCAGTATATATGTATAAATATATATATATATATATATATATATATATATATACATATATGTAAATATATATATATACATACATATATATATACACACACGCACACATATATATATATGGACATATATCTATATGTATATATATGAGTATATTATATTCACTAATGACGTAGTGGCGATATTCCCAACGTTTTCTATATGTATCATGATAATGTTACCAATAGCGATAACGATAATTATAATGATAGTGATAATGATAAAGATAATGATTATGATAACAACTGTAATGAAAATGGTAGTAATGGTAGTGATAACGATGATAATAACTTTAATGACAAAAGAAATAATAATAATCGTAATGATAAAGAGGTGAATCATATTAGTAATAGCATCAATAATGTTGATAAAATTGATAATGTTAATGTTGATAACATAGAAAATGTTAATAATATGATGATAATGTTGTGTTAATAATATGATGTTAATAATGTTGTGTTAATACTATTAATGATAATGGTATTGATATTAATGCAATAATGACAATAAAGATGATGATAATGATAGTATAATCTAACATGGCCTCACTCTTTATATATATATTTATACATGTCCGTGTGTGCGTGCGAGCGCGCGTGTGTGTATATATATATATATTTTTATATATGTGTACATGCATGCATATAGATCTCTACCTATCTACACAGCATGTGTATTTCCGTCCACTTTGGTTCTCTCAAAACAAAAGATTTCCCGAAAGGTCGTTCAGGTATTACTTTGTCATAGAACTCATCCGCAGATTTGCAGCTGTCTTTTATATCTCCTTTGGCCGGCTGGTCTGCTGAGGTTAGCTGTCTCGGCAACCTAGCTAATCGCCTGCTGTTGTCGTCA
>NW_020869753.1:341762-348256 GCF_003789085.1 Penaeus vannamei | reverse complement strand
CCATGTCTGTTGTCTATCGTGCCCGTGGTCGGTGGTCGCTTCTGATCAGTACTGGCGTATTTCGCATTATGTTGAATTTCATTTCATATCCTTTTCCTACCTGTACAAAATGGAAATATATATAATATATATATATATATATATATATATATATATATATATATATATATATATATATATATACATATATATTTAAGTCGATTTTTTTTTCCAAAATAATAAATTCTGGTTGAAAGAATTCTTAGTTTGTATTCAACTCCTAGAAGACTTGCAGTAAGGCAGAATTGTACTTCCTCCAGGTGGGCTGGAACTGATACATTCCTTTACTACTTCTTCATGGAAGGTAAGAGGTACACTTGTCTTATTTTGGTGCTGGGGATTTTTTTCCCTCCCCCAATATGTCATCATCACCAGACTTGCCCGCTATTCAAGAAAAAATGCTGTGGCCTAAGCTATGTTTATGAATAATTCAATTTCATTTATAGGATTGCTCTAATGAGTAATTTTTCCTAGTCGTTGCCGGCCATACTAGTCCTACGCGAACGTTCTATGAAAACGCTTGTTTTGAATCCGCAGATTCATCGCCAGGGAGCCGTGCGAATCCGCCGTGTGCTGAACAGTTCGTATTCGGTGGTGGTATATGGTGGCCACACTGTAAGTCAACTGTATTCAGAATATATTGCTCAGGCGTGTGGTGAAAATATTACATCAAGAGTCGTGAAATATTCTACATTTGTTTGTGTATTTGCATTAAATGTATATATAACTTATCAATCTATATGTATACGTGCGTATATATATATGCAATATATACGTATATGTATATGTATATGTATTGTGTCTTATATGTATATATATAAATGTGTGTGTGTGAGTGTGTACACGCATGTGTTTTTTATAGAATTGTAGTAAGAGACAGGTTTATAA
Organism: Penaeus vannamei; assembly: GCF_003789085.1. Classification (NCBI taxonomy): domain Eukaryota; kingdom Metazoa; phylum Arthropoda; class Malacostraca; order Decapoda; family Penaeidae; genus Penaeus; species Penaeus vannamei. The sequence goes on along the minus strand of NW_020869753.1, from coordinate 347,329 downwards.
ATAAGTATCGAAGGGATCAATTTTAGTCTTTATTGCAAGCTCGGAAGCAGGTTTCAGTTCTAGTCAGTCACTTTGCACGAGATTCCAGCCTTTGACTCTTGACAGCTAATCTCTGCTCAGGGAAAGGGAATCACAGTTGCATTTCCTCATGGTTGTGGATGTGAATTAGAATGTGTAATGGTTGAATGATTGTTCAAGATGAGAAAGGGAACATCAAGTAAATTCATTGAGGACAATTGCTTATATAAAATGAGTGATGGGTGAGTATAAAATGAGTGATGTGAGGTTTTATCTAGCATGAGAAGACGGTGTCGAGCATGACGAAGAGATCCTCCCTTGAAAGGACACACTTGTTGAATCGGACGCTGCACGCCTTGGGGTCGTCCTTGGCGAGGGCGATGGCCTGGTCGTACTCGATGCGGGAGGACTTGAGGTTGTCGGGATTCTCGAAGGCCGTCTTGAAGGTGGACATGGATGGGGTGAGGCTGTCGGCGGGCGTCGCCTCGATCTCGCACAGCAACTTGGCGATGCAGCCGGCCGAATCCAGTTCCTTGGCGACGGCCACCTTTGGAGGAGCAAAATATATTGGATTAGATACACCGCGCAGTGCATATCATCTGTGTTGGTGAGAAGCACGTTAGAAATATAATTTGTCCATCTGAACTTGCAATATGAACATTCCTCTTAACATCGTCAGTACAAACCTCAGCTTCATCGTCGATCTCCATAGAATCGACGTCCCTCCTGTAACGGCGCTTGAGATGCTTCCCGATAAGAACTCCCTTGAGCACTGCCAGGGCGCCCACGCCCAAAGCTGCGCTGCAGAAGCAGTGACAGTGGTAGCGGCGATGGTCCGGCTGCGGCGGTGGTTCCCAAGAGGATGAGAGACTCGGAGGAGGCCCAGAGGCCGCACAGGAGGAGAGCGACGAACACGCGAGAGTTCATGGTTATATTGTGGTTGAAGCTGAAGGAGGAATTTAGTGGTTTAAAAATATGTATGGAAGAATATATGCGGGATGCATTATTTTTGTCCATAAAATATTATCATTAAGATATTACGTCTATGATCGGTATTTACATATCACCATTGACACCAAAAGAAGAGAGAGATTTCTAAAAAGTCCCCCCTTACCTGCTTGCGTTTCCGGCGAGGGCGTACAGGATTCTGCTTCGACCCCAGCGCCTCTCCCCGTATTTATGGTGCTGGGAAGGACCCACAGAAGGTGAAGGACCTCGTTCCTATCTGATGGAGGGAATCGCACAAGTTTACCCAAATGTAACGACTGGTCACCCATTTAATGTTCTTCTGGATGTGTGTGTGAGTACCATATTATACGCCAAAGAAACTGCATTCCATAGCACTAAAAAACTTTAACCATTTTTTAAATCAAACAAAAGGCATATTAATTGTGGAAATGTGTCCCAAAGCTTTTGAGTCTCATAAGATATCTTATCCGTAATATCTTAGTACTTATATACAGTTTTATACTTGTTAATTATGCTTAACCCCCCACCAAACTAAAAAGCACTGTCCCAAAGTATTTGTTTATCTTATCCGTAATATCTTTGTACTTATATACAGTTTTATACCTTGTTATTTATGTAATCCCCCACCAAAATAAAAAAAAAATCTGTCCCAAAGTATTTGTTTACAAGGCTTTCTTGCACTCCAAATCTCGTCGCTTGGAGGCCTTCGAACTTATGGTCAGTGCATTATTTATGCCATTGATTTCAAAGGTTACCAGGGAAAGGAAATCAGCATAGCTGAACTTTGTGTTTTCACTGACCTTTCCAAAAGGTCTTGGGACACGGGCGATTTTTGGATGATTTTTCAGGGTAAAAAAGAAAAAACGATGTTCATACAACTGTGCATATTGCAGACACACGCACACTCACACGCGTATGCATATACTCGTTTATATATGTGTGCAGTATATATACAATAATATATATATATATATATATATATATATATATATATATATATATATATATATAATATATATTAATTATTGATGTATGGCGATATTCCCGACGGTATCTATATGCATTATGATAATGATACCAGTTATGATAACTATGATTATAATAGTGATAATGATAGAAAAAGATGATCATAATAACTGCAGTGACAATGATAGTAATAGTAAAATGATACTGTTGATGATAGTAATTCTAATAACTGTAAAGACAATAGAAAAAGTAATAATGATGATATTATCACAATGCTAATGATAATCATAATGATAATGCTGATAATAATAATATTAATCATACCAATAATCTTGATGATGCTGATAATATCGATAATGATTATGATAAAGATAATGTTAATGGTAATAGAAGCTGTTTTCAAAACATATTTTTTGATCTGGTGTGTTCCTCCTTCGAATGCTTCTATGCATATTCTAAAACTGTCTATATAAGTATATATGTTTGCATGTGTATGCATGTATGCATATTTGCATATGTACATATACATATCTATCGACCTAATTGACTCTACGTATATTTACATTGCATATGATGCGTATTTCCGTCAATGCAGGTTTCCTGAAAATATAGAGATTACCTCACACATTTTACCTTGCTGTAGTACTCATTCATAGATCTGCAGTTGAGCCTTTTATCTCCCCTTTGACCCTGCTGGTCTGCTGAGGTGAGCTGTCTCGGCAACGAATCGCCTGCTGTTGTCGCATGGGGAAGAGTGAAAGGAGGATTTTCGAATTTATGGAATAGGTGTCTCCGTGATAAACTGTGAGAGAAGAAACGGGACATCACTTTTGTTCAGTAAGAAGACAAGAAAGGCATCCAGTCAGTTAGGCAAGGGTGGCAAAGCCAATTCAAGAGTACCTTGTCAACACAGGGAGTGGCCAGTGATGCCAAAACCATTCGTCCCCTGGGAAATGAGCATATATATGTTTATATATGCAACGAATATATGTATATATATTAGTATATATATACTATGTATATAAAGGTATATTTATGGTATATATGTATATATATCAGTATATATATACTATATATATAAAGGTATATTTATGGTATATATGTATATATATCAGGATATATATTCTATACATATAGTATATAAACTATACATATATATGGACATATATATGCACATATATATATGTATATGTATAACATATGTAGATATATGGATGAATATAGTTATATATTACATCACCACTTGCATGCGTATTTAGCGAAGGATTGGAAAATAAATGTAATTTCTCGGAGAAATATGATTTATTTCATTTGATGGTAAGCAAAAATGAATAGCGTTATGAACACTGCAGATATTCACTGTGACTCTCAGGTCCAGTCAGTGACAGTCTGAAAGCTACCTTCGGTCACAGTGACGACTCCGATCCACTCAGTCTGCCTGCGTGTGCGCGTGTGATGGTGTGATTGTGAGGTGCTTAGTGTAAGAATGCGGTGCTCATGACTAGCATGAGAAGGTGGAATCCAGCATGAAGGAGAGATCGTCCCTGGAGAGGACGCACTTGTCGAAGAGGGCGCTGCAGGCCTTGGCGTCTTTCTTGGCGAACTTGGAGCCGAAGGTGATGGCCAGGTCGTAGACGCCTCGGGATCCCTTGAGGTTGCTGTTGTTGTCGAAGGCGGTCTTGAAGGTGGACATGGCTGGCGTGAGCTGGTCAGCGGACATGGCCTCGATTTCGCACAAGAGCTTGGCCACGCAACCAGCAGAGTCCATCTTCTGGGCCACAGCAATCTGTTGGAGTGAAAAGAATATTAGTAAAGTCCAGAATTCCTTTATGTATGTGCCTTTCATTCCACATATACATAATTGCACAATTAAATTTTGTGAATGTAATTTCTATAAGCGTTAACTTACTTCTGTTGCAACGTCCTCCTCCATGGAATCGACGTCCCTCCTGTAACGGCGCTTCAGATGCTTCCCGATAAGAACTCCCTTGAGCACTGCCAGGGCGCCCACGCCCAAAGCTGCCGCTGCAGAAGCAGTGACAGTGGTAGCGGCGATGGTCCCTGCGGCGGTGGTTCCCAAGAGGATGAAAGACTCGGAGGAGGCCCAGAGGCCGCACAGGAGGAGAGCGACAAACACGCGAGAATTCATGATGGTGGCGGAGTCTGGAGAAAAGTTGACAGTGAGGCTACGCAGAAAGCTAAAATCGTCAGAAGTCGACGACCTGAGACATATTCAAGAGTCTCACAGGAAACAATTTCAGAAGAACCAGAAAAGAGGATCTTTGTCCCTTACCTGCTTGTGTTCTGGAGCAGTGAGAGGACGAGTGTGATGGCGGTTCCTGGCAGAGCGCGATATTTATAGCGAGTGGACGGAGGCAAGGGGGGTGAAGGACCTGATCCTGGGTGAGAGGGAAAGCGAACGTATCCTATGGTGCAGGTAAGGCCTATTGACGTTAAATTAGTATAGTATTTCAATCCTTACGTACGTGCTTCCTCAACGCACAAATGTGCTTGTATCTGCTCTGAACGTTCGTTACAAGACATCGCTTTATATGTATTTGTATGCACATTTTAAATCCACAGACGCACGTGTGTGTATGTATATATGTATGTTAGATGGATTTACACACAAACACATACATACATACTTGCACACAGTGTGTGTGTGTGTGTGTGTGTGTGTGTGTGTGTGTGTGTACGTGCACATATATACATACATACACATGTGTATACATATGTATGCATACATATACAATTACATACACATACACATATGTGTATGTAAGTATACAGGTATATGTATATAAATATACGTACAGATCTTTATATCTTTATTAGTTTACGTACTTGTATATAAATGTATATATAACATATATATCCATATATATACATGTATATGTGTGTGTGTGTGTATATATGTGAATATATACGCAAAAGTTTATATAAAAAAGTATATATATACCTTTCTGAACGTGCTTTTCAAAAGGAAATTATGAGATATGTTTGCATATACTCATGTATTTTGTTGATATACGTAATATATATGTATATATATATATATATTTTTTGTCAACCTGCCTGTCTATCTATCTAAATCATGTAAATTTCTAATACATCAATAAACAAAGACACATATGTATATATACGCATTTATATATACTGATTTATATATATAAATCCCTATATAGTATATATATATATATATATATATATATATATATATATATATATATAATATACACACACATATGTGTATGTGCAAAAGAATCATGAAGTATTCCTCGTATTACATTATACTCTAAGGCCACAGCATTTTTTTTTCTTGAATAGGCCCGCCGACATTTATTTCAAAAAAAAAAAAAAAAAAAAAAATCCCGATTATTTTTTTCAAATTTCCCGCCGATATTGTGACGTCCGCGAAGAAATAGCAATGAATAAATATAAATAAATTTGTCTATGATTCATTGTGTATGGCATCGTTTCTCCGTCCCCAAAACAAAAATAAAATATATTTGGCGTAAATACTTCATGCCATGTCTGTTGTCTATCGTGCCCGTGGTCGGTGGTCGCTTCTGATCAGTACTGGCGTATTTCGCATTATGTTGAATTTCATT
>NW_020869753.1:302015-314385 GCF_003789085.1 Penaeus vannamei | reverse complement strand
TACTGGCGTATTTCGCTTAATGTTGAATTTTCATTTCATATCCTTTTCCTACCTGTACAAAATGGCAATATATATATATATATATATATATATATATATATATATATATATATATATATATATGTCGATTTTTTTCCAAAATAATAAATTCTGGTTGAAAGAATTCTTAGTTTGTATTCAACTCCTAGAAGACTTGCAGTAAGGCAGAATTGTACTTCCTCCAGGTGGGGCTGGAACTGATTTTTTTTTTCTCCTCCGCCGATATTTCATCATCACAGACTTGCCCGCTATTCAAGAAAAAAATGCTGGCCTAAGCTATGTTTATGAATAAAATTTCATTTATAGGAAATTTGCTTATCTATGAGAGTTTTTTTTCGTAGTTCGTTAGCCGGCCATGCTAGTCCTACGCGAACGTTCTATGAAAACGCTTGTTTTGAATCCGCGAATGCGGAGCCCGTGTGCTGAACAGTTCGTTTGGTGGTGGTATATGGTGGCACACTGTAAGGCAATTGTATTCATAGCGTATTGCTCAGGCGTGCGATGAAAATATTACAGGAAGAGTCGAATTCAGATATCTACATTTGTTTGTGTATATGCATATAAATTTATATATAACTTCATCTATATGTATATTATATGTATATATGTATATGTATATATATATATATATGTGTGTGTGTGTGTGTGTGGTGTGTATAGAATTGTAGTAAAGAGACAGGTATAAATAAGTATCGAAAGGATCAATTTTAGTCTTTATTGCAAGCTCAGAGGCAGGTTTCAGTTCTAGTCAGTCACTTTGCACGAGATTCCAGCCTTTGACTCTTGACAGCTAATCTCTGCTCAGGGAAAGGGAATCACAGTTGCATTTCCTCATGGTTGTGGATGTGAATTAGAATGTGTAATGGTTGAATGATTGTTCAAGATGAGAAAGAACAATTGCTTATATAAAATGAGTGATGGGTGAGTATAAAATGAGTGATGTGAGGTTTTATCTAGCATGAGAAGACGGTGTCGAGCATGACGAAGAGATCCTCCCTTGAAAGGACACACTTGTCGAATCGGACGCTGCACGCCTTGGGGTCGTCCTTGGCGAGGGCGATGGCCTGGTCGTACTCGATGCGGGAGGACTTGAGGTTGTCGGGATTCTCGAAGGCCGTCTTGAAGGTGGACATGGATGGGGTGAGGCTGTCGGCGGGCGTCGCCTCGATCTCGCACAGCAACTTGGCGATGCAGCCGGCCGAATCCAGTTCCTTGGCGACGGCCACCTTTGGAGGAGGAAATATATGGGATTAGATACACTCCGCGCAGTGCGTAAATATTGATTGTGTTCGTGAAAGAACGATTTAGTTATATATTTTGTCCATTTCATGCTAACAGCTTGAGGTATGAACCGTCTTAACATCTTCAGTACATACCTCAACTTCATCGTCGATCTCCATAGAATCGACGTCCCTCCTGTAACGGCGCTTGAGATGCTTCCCGATAAGAACTCCCTTGAGCACTGCCAGGGCGCCCACGCCCAAAGCTGCCGCTGCAGAAGCAGTGACAGTGGTAGCGGCGATGGTCCCGGCTGCGGCGGTGGTTCCCAAGAGGATGAGAGACTCGGAGGAGGCCCAGAGGCCGCACAGGAGGAGAGCGACGAACACGCGAGAGTTCATGGTTATATTGTGGTTGAAGCTGAAGAAAGAATTTAGTGGTTAAAAAAAAAAAAAATATATATATATATATATATATATATAATATATATTTTATGTCGATAAATGTTATCATTAAGATAGTACAAGTCCATGATCGGTATTTACATATCACCATCGACACTAAAAGAAGTAACAGAGATATTTCTAAAAAGTGGTCCACTGGTCCCGCCCCCGTACCTGCTTGTGTTTCCGGCAAGGGCGCACAGGATTCTGACGGCGATCCTTGCGCCTCTCCCCGTATTTATGGCGCTGGGAAGTACCTGCGGAAGGTGAAGGACCTCGTCCCCATCTGATGGGGGAAATCGGGTAAGTTCACCCACTTAATGTTATCCTGGTGTGTGTGAATACCATATACGGAAGAGCTTTTCGCTATTTTTTTTTCTTATGATTAGATAAAAAGCACATCTATTTTGGAAACGTGTCCCAAGACGTTTGATTTCCACAAGATATAATATTCACAGCAAATAAATGCTTATATATAGTTTTAGAGCCTCTATCTTATATTGGCTTACAATACATTTTTTCACTTCCATAACTTGTATCCTGGAGGACTACGAACTTACAGCCAGTGTATTATTTATGCTATTGATTTCAAAGGATATAAGTGAAAGGAAATCAGCATAGCTGAACCTTCGGCATTACCTGCCCATGCCAAATAAGTCCTAGGACAAAGGCGATTTTTGGACGATTTCTCAGGGTAAAAACACGGAAAACAAGGTATTGTAACGATTGCCATAGAACTTGGCATGGGTGCACACGCATGTATATATCGTATATATATATATATATATATATATATATATATATATATATATATATATATATATATATATATATATATATATATATATATATATATATACATATATACATACATATATACACATATATATATATGGACATATATCTATATGTATATATATGAGTATATTATATTCACTAATGACGTAGTGGCGATATTCCCAACGTTTTCTATATGTATCATGATAATGTTACCAATAGCGATAACGATAATTAATGATAGTGATAATGATAAAGATAATGATTATGATAACAACTGTAATGAAAATGGTAGTAATGGTAGTGATAACGATGATAATAACTTTAATGACAAAAGAAATAATAATAATCGTAATGATAAAGAGGTGAATCATATTAGTAATAGCATCAATAATGTTGATAAAATTAATGTTAATGTTGATAACATAGAAAATGTTAAGAATATGATGATAATGTTGTGTTAATACTATTAATGATAATGGTATTGATATTAATGCAATAATGACAATAAAGATGATGATAATGATAATATAATCTAACATGGCCTCACTCTTTATATATATTTATACATGTCCGTGTGTGCGTGCGAGCGCGCGTGTGTATATGTATATATTTTTATATATGCATGTGTACATGCATATAGATCTCTACCTATCTACACAGCATGTGTATTTCCGTCCACTTTGGTTCTCTCTAAACAAAAGATTTCCCGAAAGGTCGTTCACGTATTACTTTGTCGTAGAACTCATCCGCAGATTTGCAGCTGTCTTTTATATCTCCTTTGGCCGGCTGGTCTGCTGAGGTTAGCTGTCTCGGCAACCTAGCTAATCGCCTGCTGTTGTCGCCATGTGAAAAAGGAAAATGGAGTTTGAGAACTTATAAAGTAGGCATATATATATAATGTTATATATATTTATATAACATTAAATATATGTGTGTACATATATAGATAGATAGATAGGTATATATGTATAGTATATCCAGTATTGATGTAGTTTCGATATTTCCGACTTTTTCTGTATGTATTATGATGATAATATCAGTTATGATATCGGTAATTATAATGGTAGTGATAGTGATAAAGATGACAATAATGATAACTACATTGAGAATGGTAGTAATGCTAATAATAATAGCGATAATGATGATCATAAAAACTGTAAGAATTATAGTAATAATGGTAATGATAATGATGTGAATTATGTTAATAATACTTATGATACAAATTATCAATAGCATTAATGGCGTTAATGATATATATAATGTTAATATTTATAGCGATAATGGTACTGGTGATTATAATGACAATGATGATAAAGATAATGTTTATAATGATAGAATCTGGGGTCTCCCTCCATCGAATGCTTTTAACATGGAATAAAAAGCTCACCATATATATATATATATATATATATATATATATATATATATATATATATATATATATATATATATATTGATATGATATGCATGCGTGTGCATGTATGTGCGTGTTTATGCATATGTACATATGCATAACACTCTACCTAAACTTCTCTATAAACTCTAAAGATTTTCCAAAAGGTTGTAACGTTTTACTTTGTTATAGGACTCATCCATATATCTGCAGATGTGTGCCTATTTTCTCTCCCTTGGCCCGGCTGGTCTGCTGAAGTTAGTTGTCTCAGCAACCTAGCAATCGGCTGCTGTTGTCGCCATGTGGAAAAAGTAAAATGGGGATTTCCGAAGTTATGAAATAGGTGTGTCTATGATGTAATCTGAAGGATATTAAACGGAACAATGGTAGGGTTCAGTAGAAGACAAGGATATCCAATCAGGCAAAGGTGGCAAAGGCAACTGAAGGTCCTGCAGGATACCTCATCAACACAAAAAGTGGCCAGCATGATATGGCCAAAATCATCCATCCCCTGGGAAATGAACTGTGAACAAAATCAAAGAATCGATAGAAATGTTCTATATGTGCGCACACATTTATACATGTATACACACTCAAAAATGTATATAAATACATAGGCAGGCAGATATTTTATATATTCCATTACTTATATGCGTATTTAGCGAAGGATTGGAAAATAAATGTGATTTCTCGAAGAAATATGATTTATTTCACTTGATGGTGAGCAAGAATGAATAGCGTTATGAACACTGCAGATATTCACTGTGACTCTCAGGTCCAGTCAGTGACAGTCTGAAAGCTACCTTCGGTCACAGTGACGACTCCGATCCACTCAGTCTGCCTGCGTGTATGTTTGGTGATGGTGTGATTGTGAGGTGCTTAATGTAAGAATGTGGTGCTCATGACTAGCATGAGAAGGTGGAATCCAGCATGAAGGAGAGATCGTCCCTGGAGAGGACGCACTTGTCGAAGAGGGCGCTGCAGGCCTTGGCGTCTTTCTTGGCGAACTTGGAGCCGAAGGTGATGGCCAGGTCGTAGACGCCTCGGGATCCCTTGAGGTTGCTGTTGTTGTCGAAGGCGGTCTTGAAGGTGGACATGGCTGGCGTGAGCTGGTCAGCGGACATGGCCTCGATTTCGCACAAGAGCTTGGCCACGCAACCAGCAGAGTCCATCTTCTGGGCCACAGCAATCTGTTGGAGTGAAAAGAATATTAGTAAAGTCCAGAATCCTTTATGCTTTCATTTCACATATACATAATAGCACAAGTAGATTTTGTGAATGTAATTTCTATAAGCGTTAACTTACTTCTGTTGCAACGTCCTCCATGGAATCGACGTCCCTCCTGTAACGGCGCTTCAGATGCTTCCCGATAAGAACTCCCTTGAGCACTGCCAGGGCGCCCACGCCCAAAGCTGCCGCTGCAGAAGCAGTGACAGTGGTAGCGGCGATGGTCCCAGCTGCGGCGGTGGTTCCCAAGAGGATGAAGGACTCGGAGGAGGCCCAGAGGCCGCACAGGAGGAGAGCGACAAACACGCGAGAATTCATGATGGTGGCGGAGTCTGTGAGGAGAAAAGTTGACAGTGAGGCTACGCAGAAAGCTAAAATCGTCAGAAGTCGACGACCTGAGACATATTCAAGAGTCTTACAGGAAACAATTTCAGAAGAACCAGAAAAGAGGATCTTTGTCCCTTACCTGCTTGTGTTCTGGAGCAGTGAGAGGACGAGTGTGATGTTGGTTCCTGACAGAGCGCGATATTTATAGCGAGTGGACGGAGGCAAGGCGGGTGACGGACCTGATCCTGGGTGAGAGGGAAAGCGAACGTATCCTATGGTGCAGGTAAGGCCTATTGACGTGAAATTAGTATAGTATTTCAATCCCGTACGTTTCCTCAACGCACAATGTGCTTGTATCTGCTTCTCTGAACGTTCGTTACAAGACATCGCTTTATATGTATTTGTATGCACATATTAAATCCACAGACACGTGTGTGAGTGTGTGCATATATATATATATATATATATATATATATATATATATATATTATGTATGTATATATATGTATATAGATAGCTGTTAGATGGATTTACACACAAACACATACACACACTTATATATATGTGTGTGTGTGCACATAATACATTCATACACATGTGTACATATGTACATACATATATATACAATTACATATACACATACACATATGTGTATGTGTATACAATATGTATATTATATACAGATCTTATATCTTATTAGTGTACGTACTTGTATATATAAATGTATATATATACATATATATCCATATATATATATGTATTGTGTCTGTGTGTTTGTATATATGTGAATATATACGCACAAGTTTATAGAAAAGTATATATATACCTTTCTAAACGTACTTTTCAAAAGGAAATTATGAGATATATATACTCATGTATTTTTGTTGATATATGTAATATATATATATATATATATATATATATATATATATATATATATATATATTTGTCAACCTGCCTGTCTATCTAAATCATGTAAACTTCTAATACATCAATAAACAAAGGCACATATGTATATATACGTATTTATATATACTGATTTATATATATAAATCCCTTTATCTATATATATATCTACATATAATATACACACATGTGTATGTGCAAAAGTATTCCTTGTATCACTTCATATTCAAAGGCCACAGCATTTTTTTTCTTGAATAGGGCCCGCCGACATTTATTTCCAAGAAAATGAAAAAAAAAAAAAAAGAAAATCCCGATTTTTTTTCTTCAAATTTCCCGCCGATATTGTGACGTCCGCGAAAGAAATAGCAAATTAATAAATATAAATAAATTTGTCTATGATTCATTGTTGTATGGCATCGTTTCTCCCGTCCCCAAAACAAAAATAAAATATATTTGGAAATACCTTACTCTCATGCGTCATGCCATGTCTGTTGTCTATCGTGCCCGTGGTCGGTGGTCGCTTCTGATCAGTACTGGCGTATTTCGCATTATGTTGAATTTCATTTCATATCCTTTTCCTACCTGTACAAAATGGCAATATATATGTATATATATATATATATATATATATATATATATATATATATATATATATATATTCGATTTTTTCCAAAATAATAAATTCTGGTTGAAAGAATTCTTAGTTTGTATTCAACTCCTAGAAGACTTGCAGTAAGGCAGAATTGTACTTCCTCCAGGTGGGGCTGGAACTGATTTTTTTTTCTCCTCCCGCCGATATTTCATCATCAACAGACTTGCTCGCTATTCAAGAAAAAAATGCAATGGCCTAAGCTATGTTTATGAATAATTTTAATTTAATTTATAGGAAATGAATTGCTTTATCTAATGAGAGTTTTTTTTTCGTAGTTCGTTAGCCGGCCATGCTAGTCCTACGCGAACGTTCTACGAAAACGCTTGTTTTGAATCCGCGAATGCGGATGCTGCCGTGTGCTGAACAGTTCCTGTTTGGTGGTGGTATATGCTGGTCACACTGTAAGGCAATTGTATTCGTAATGTATTGCTCAGGCGTGCTATGAAAATATTACATCAAGAGTCGAATGCAGATATCTACATTGGTTTGTGTATATGCATATAAATGTATATATAATCTGTCAGTCTATATGTATGATTATATGGCATATATACATACATACACACACATACATTTATATATATATATATTATATATATATATATATGTATGTGTGTGTGTGTGTGTGTGTGTGTATACACACATGTGTGTGTGTGTTTTTTTATAGAATTGTAGTAAAGAGACAGGTTTATAAATAAGTATCGAAAAGGATCAATTTTAGTCTTTATTGCAAGCTCAGAGGCAGGTTGCCAGTTCTAGTCAGTCACTTTGCACGAGATTCCAGCCTTTGACTCTTGACAGCTAATCTCTGCTCAGGGAAAGGGAATCACAGTTGCATTTCCTCATGGTTGTGGATGTGAATTAGAATGTGTAATGGTTGAATGATTGTTCAAGATGAGAAAGAGAACATCAAGTAAATTCATTGAAGACAATTGCTTATATAAAATGAGTGATGGGTGAGTATAAAATGAGTGATGTGAGGTTTTATCTAGCATGAGAAGACGGTGTCGAGCATGACGAAGAGATCCTCCCTTGAAAGGACACACTTGTCGAATCGGACGCTGCACGCCTTGGGGTCGTCCTTGGCGAGGGCGATGGCCTGGTCGTACTCGATGCGGGAGGACTTGAGGTTGTCGGGATTCTCGAAGGCCGTCTTGAAGGTGGACATGGATGGGGTGAGGCTGTCGGCGGGCGTCGCCTCGATCTCGCACAGCAACTTGGCGATGCAGCCGGCCGAATCCAGTTCCTTGGCGACGGCCACCTTTGGAGGAAATATATTGGATTAGATACACCGCGCAGTGCGTATCTAGAAATATAATTTGTCCATCTGAACTTGCAATATGAACATTCCTCTTAACATTGTCAGTACAAACCTCAGCTTCATCGTCGATCTCCATGGAATCGACGTCCCTCCTGTAACGGCGCTTGAGATGCTTCCCGATAAGAACTCCCTTGAGCACTGCCAGGGCGCCCACGCCCAAAGCTGCCGCTGCAGAAGCAGTGACAGTGGTAGCGGCGATGGTCCCGGCTGCGGCGGTGGTTCCCAAGAGGATGAGAGACTCGGAGGAGGCCCAGAGGCCGCACAGGAGGAGAGCGACGAACACGCGCGAGTTCATGGTTATATTGTGGTTGAAGCTGAAGGAAGAATTCAGTGGTTTAAAACATACATGTAGGAAAATATGCGGAGATATAAGATATTATCGTAAGAAAATATGCGGGATGCATTATTTTATGATAAAATATAAGTAAGATATTGCAAATCTATGATCGGTATTTACATATCACCATTGACACTAAAAGAAGTAACTATTTCTAAAAAGTGGTCCACGAGTCCCTCCCCCTTACCTGCTTGCGTTTCCGGCGAGGGCGTACAGGATTCTGCTTCGACCCCAGCTCCTCTCCCCGTATTTATGGAGCTGGGAAGGACCTACAGAAGGTGAAGGACCTCGTTCCTATCTGATGGAGGGAATCGCACAAGTTTACCCAAATGTAACGACTGGTCACCCATTTAATGTTATGTTTATCGCCAAAGAAGCTGCATTCCATAGCACGAGAAAAAAATAACAAAAAATTTTAAAATCAAACAAAAGGCATATTAATTTTGGAAATGTATCTCAAAGCTTTTGAATCTCATAAGATGTCTTATCCGTAATATCTTAGTCCTTATAGAGAGTTTTATACCTGTTGTTAATTATGTATAATCCCCCACCAAAATAAGAGAAAAGAACACTGTCCCAAAGTATTTGTTTACAAGGCTTTCTTGCACTCCAAATCTCGTCGCTTGGAGGCCTTCGAACTTATGGTCAGTGCATTATTTATGCCATTGATTTCAAAGGTTACCAGGGAAAGGAAATCAGCATAGCCGAACTTTGTGTTTTCACTGACCTTTCCCAAAAGGTCTTGGGACACGGGCGATTTTTGGATGATTTTTCAGGGTAAAAAAGAACAAAAGGTATGTGAAACGATGTTCATACAACTGTGCATATTGCAGACACACGCACACTCACACGCGTATGCATATACTCGTTATATGTGTGCAGTATATATACAATATATATTATATATATATATATATATATATATATATATATATATATATATTGAATGTATGGCGATATTCCCGACGGTATCTATATGCATTATGATAATGATACCAGTTATGATAACTATGATTATAATAGTGATAATGATAGAAATGAAGATGATCATAATAACTGCAGTGACAATGATAGTAATGGTAATGATACTGTTGATGACAGTAATACTAATAATTTAAATGACAATAGAAAAAAATATAATGATAATGATGATAATCATAATGATAATGATAATCGCGGTAATGTTGATAATAATATTAATCATGCTAATAATCTTGATGCTGATAATATTGATAATGATAATAAAGATAATGTAATGGTAATAGAAGCTGTTTTCAAAACATATTTTTTGATCTGGTGTGTTCCTCCTTCGAATGCTTCTATGGCATATTCTAAAACTGTCTATATAAGTATATATGTTTGCATGTGTATGCATGTATGCATATTTGCATATGTACATATACATATCTATCGACCTAATTGACTCTACGTATATTTACATTGCATATGATGCGTATTTCCGTCATGCAGGTTTCCTGAAAATATAGAGATTACCTCACATTTTACCTTGCTGTAGTACTCATTCATAGATGTGCAGTTGAGCCTTTTATCTCCCCTTTGACCCTGCTGGTCTGCTGAGGTGAGCTGTCTCGGCAACGAATCGCCTGCTGTTGTCGCATGGGAAGAGTAAAAGGAGGATTTTCGAATTTATGGAATAGGTGTCTCCGTGATAAACTGTGAGAGAAGAAACGGGACATCACTTTTGTTCAGTAAGAAGACAAGAAAGGCATCCAGTCAGTTAGGCAAGGGTGGCAAAGCCAATTCAAGAGTACCTTGTCAACACAGGGAGTGGCCAGTGATGCCAAAACCATCCGTCCCTGGGAAATGAGCATATATATGTTTATATATGCAACGAATATATGTATATATTAGTATATATATACTATGTAGGTATATTTATATATATGTATATATATCAGTATATATATGCTATATATATATAAAGGTATATTTACGGTATATATGTATATATATCAGGATATATATTCTATACATATAGTATATAAACTATACTATATATAATATATATGCATATATATATATATATATATATATATATATATATATATATATATATATATATATATATGTATTAACATATGTAGATATATGGATGAATATAGTTATATATTACATCACCACTTGCATGCGTATTTAGCGAAGGATTGGAAAATAAATGTAATTTCTCAGAGAAATATGATTTATTTCATTTGATGGTAAGCAAAAATGAATAGCGTTATGAACACTGCAGATATTCACTGTGACTCTCAGGTCCAGTCAGTGACAGTCTGAAAGCTACCTTCGGTCACAGTGACGACTCCGATCCACTCAGTCTGCCTGCGTGTGCGCGTGATGATGGTGTGATTGTGAGGTGCTTAGTGTAAGAATGCGGTGCTCATGACTAGCATGAGAAGGTGGAATCCAGCATGAAGGAGAGATCGTCCCTGGAGAGGACGCACTTGTCGAAGAGGGCGCTGCAGGCCTTGGCGTCTTTCTTGGCGAACTTGGAGCCGAAGGTGATGGCCAGGTCGTAGACGCCTCGGGATCCCTTGAGGTTGCTGTTGTTGTCGAAGGCGGTCTTGAAGGTGGACATGGCTGGCGTGAGCTGGTCAGCGGACATGGCCTCGATTTCGCACAAGAGCTTGGCCACGCAACCAGCAGAGTCCATCTTCTGGGCCACAGCAATCTGTTGGAGTGAAAAGAATATTATTAGTAAAGTCCAGAATTCCTTTATGTATGTGCCTTTCATTCCACATATACATAATTGCACAATTAAATTTTATGAAAGTAATTAATAAAAGCGTTAACTTACTTCTGTTGCAACGTCCTCCTCCATGGAATCGACGTCCCTCCTGTAACGGCGCTTCAGATGCTTCCCGATAAGAACTCCTTGAGCACTGCCAGGGCGCCCACGCCCAAAGCTGCCGCTGCAGAGCAGTGACAGTGGTAGCGGCGATGGTCCCCTGCGGCGGTGGTTCCAAAGGATGAAGACTCGGAGGAGGCCCAGAGGCCGCACAGGAGGAGAGCGACAAACACGCGAGAATTCATGATGGTGGCGGAGTCTGTGAGGAGAAAAGTTGACAGTGAGGCTACGCAGAAAGCTAAAATCGTCAGAAGTCGACGATCTGAGACATTCAAGAGTCTCACAGGAAACAATTTCAGAAGAACCAGAAAAGAGGATCTTTGTCCCTTACCTGCTTGTGTTCTGGAGCAGTGAGAGGACGAGTGTGATGGCGGTTCCTGGCAGAGCGCGATATTTATAGCGAGTGGACGGAGGCAAGGGGGGTGAAGGACCTGATCCTGGGTGAGAGGGAAAGCGAACGTATCCTATGGTGCAGGTAAGGCCTATTGACGTTAAATTAGTATAGTATTTCAATCCTTACGTACGTGCTTCCTCAACGCACAAATGTGCTTGTATCTGCTTCTCTGAACGTTCGTTACAAGACATCGCTTTATATGTATTTGTATGCACATTTTAAATCCACAGACGCACGCGTGTGGGTGTGTGCATTTATATGTATATGTATGTACGTATATACGTATATAGATAGATGTTAGATGGATTTACACACAAACATATACATACATACACTTGCAAACATATATATATGTGTGTGTGCGTGTACGTGCACATATATACATACATACACGTGTATACATATGCTATTCATAATATAGTACAATTACATATACACTACAATAGTGTATGTAATGTATAGCAGGTTAA
>NW_020869753.1:298835-301915 GCF_003789085.1 Penaeus vannamei | reverse complement strand
CATCAATTTTAGTCTTTATTGCAAGCTCAGAGGCAGGTTTTCAGTTCTAGTCAGTCACTTTGCACGAGATTCCAGCCTTTGACTCTTGACAGCTAATCTCTGCTCAGGGAAAGGGAATCACAGTTGCATTTCCTCATGGTTGTGGTTGTGAATTAGAATGTGTAATGGTTGAATGATTGTTCAAGATGAGAAAAGAACATCAAGTAAATTCATTGAGGACAATTGCTTATATAAAATGAGTGATGGGTGAGTATAAAATGAGTGATGTGAGGTTTTATCTAGCATGAGAAGACGGTGTCGAGCATGACGAAGAGATCCTCCCTTGAAAGGACACACTTGTTGAATCGGACGCTGCACGCCTTGGGGTCGTCCTTGGCGAGGGCGATGGCCTGGTCGTACTCGATGCGGGAGGACTTGAGGTTGTCGGGATTCTCGAAGGCCGTCTTGAAGGTGGACATGGATGGGGTGAGGCTGTCGGCGGGCGTCGCCTCGATCTCGCACAGCAACTTGGCGATGCAGCCGGCCGAATCCAGTTCCTTGGCGACGGCCACCTTTGGAGGAGGAAATATATTGGATTAGACACCGCGCAGTGCATATCATCTGTGTTGGTGAGAAGCACGTTTAGAAATATAATTTGTCCATCTGAACTTGCAATATGAACATTCCTCTTAACATCGTCAGTACAAACCTCAGCTTCATCGTCGATCTCCATAGAATCGACGTCCCTCCTGTAACGGCGCTTGAGATGCTTCCCGATAAGAACTCCCTTGAGCACTGCCAGGGCGCCCACGCCCAAAGCTGCCGCTGCAGAAGCAGTGACAGTGGTAGCGGCGATGGTCCCGGCTGCGGCGGTGGTTCCCAAGAGGATGAGAGACTCGGAGGAGGCCCAGAGGCCGCACAGGAGGAGAGCGACGAACACGCGAGAGTTCATGGTTATATTGTGGTTGAAGCTGAAGGAGGAATTTAGTGGTTTAAAAATATGTATGGAAGAATATATGCGGGATGCATTATTTTCTGTCCATAAAAATATATCATTAAGATATTACGTCTATGATCGGTATTTACATATCACCATTGATGCCAAAAGAAGAGAGAGATTTCTAAAAAGTGGCCCACGAGTCCCTCCCCCTTACCTGCTTGCGTTTCCGGCGAGGGCGTACAGGATTCTGCTTCGACCCCAGCGCCTCTCCCCGTATTTATGGTGCTGGGAAGGACCCACAGAAGGTGAAGGACCTCGTTCCTATCTGATGGAGGGAATCGCACAGGTTTACCCAAATGTAACGACTTGTCACCCATTTAATGTTCTCCTGGATGTGTGTGAATGAGCACTATATTATGCGCCAAAGAAGCTGCATTCCATAGCACTAGAAAACTTTTAACCATTTTTTTTTATCAAACAAAAGGCATATTAATTGTGGAAATCCCAAAGCTTTTGAGTCTCATAAGATATCTTATCCGTAATATCTTAGTACTTATATACAGTTTTATACTTGTTAATTATGCTTAACCCCCCACCAAACTAAGAAAAAGCACTGTCCCAAAGTATTTGTTTACATGGCGTTCTTGCACTCCAAATCTCGTCGCTTGGAGGCCTTCGAACTTATGGTCAGTGCATTATTTATGCCATTGATTTCAAAGGTTACCAGGGAAAGGAAATCAGCATAGCCGAACTTTGTGTTTTCACTGACCTTTCCCAAAAGGTCTTGGGACACGGGCGATTTTTGGATGATTTTTCAGGGTAAAAAAGAACAAAAGGTATGTGAAACGATGTTCATACAACTGTGCATGTTGCAGACACACGCACACTCACACGCGTATGCATATACTCGTTTATATATGTGTGCAGTATATATACAATATATATACATATATATATATATATATATATATATATATATATATATATATAATATACATAGGTATATGTATGTATATTATATTAGTATGACCGGCGATATTCCCGACGGTATCTATATGCATTATGATAATGATACCAGTTATGATAACTATGATTATAATAGTAATAATGATAGAAAAGATGATCATAATAACTGCAGTGACAATGATAATAATAGTAATAATGATACTGTTGATGATAGTAATTCTAATAACTGTAAAGAGAATAGAAAAAGTAATAATGATGATATTATCACAATGCTAATGATAATCATAATGATAATGCTGATAATGATAATATTAATCATATAATCTTGATGATGCTGATAATATCGATAATGATTATGATAAAGATAATGTTAATGGTAATAGAAGCTGTTTTCAAAACATATTTTTTGATCTGGTGTGTTCCTCCTTCGAATGCTTCTATGCATATTCTAAAACTGTCTATATAGTATATATGTTTGCATGTGTATGCATGTATGCATATTTGCATATGTACATATACATATCTATCGACCTAATTGACTCTACGTATATTTACATTGCATATGATGCGTATTTCCGTCAATGCAGGTTTCCTGAAAATATAGAGATTACCTCACACATTTTACCTTGCTGTAGTACTCATTCATAGATGTGCAGTTGTGCCTTTTATCTCCCCTTTGACCCTGCTGGTCTGCTGAGGTGAGCTGTCTCGGCAACGAATCGCCTGCTGTTGTCGCATGGGGAAGAGTGAAAGGAGGATTTTCGAATTTATGGAATAGGTGTCTCCGTGATAAACTGTGAGAGAAGAAACGGGACATCACTTTTGTTCAGTAAGAAGACAAGAAAGGCATCCAGTCAGTTAGGCAAGGGTGGCAAAGCCAATTCAAGAGTACCTTGTCAACACAGAGTGGCCAGTGATGCCAAAACCATCCGTCCCCTGGGAAATGAGCAGTGTAACAAAATTATATTTCATATACACACATGCACATACACACACACACACAACACACACACACACACACACACACACACACACACACATATATATATATATATATATATATATATATATATATGTATTTATAGAGCATATATATGTTTATATATGCAACGTATATATGTATATATATTAATATATATATATACTATGTATATAAAGGTATATTTATGGTATATATGTATATATATCAGTATAT
>NW_020869753.1:283835-293835 GCF_003789085.1 Penaeus vannamei | reverse complement strand
TTACCAGAGAAAGGAAATCAGCATAGCTGAACTTTGTGTTTTCACTGACCTTTCCCAAAAGCTCCTGGGACACAGGCGATTTTGGGTGATTTTACAAGTTAGAAAAGAACAAGTGGTATGTAAAATGATGTTCATATAACTGCATATTACAAACATGCATCTTCATGAAGACCGACTTACCGTCCCTAGACACCCGCATTGATTTAATGGCAGCCCAGTTCCTTTCCAAGGTCTTGCAGGCAACCCGAAACTCATACTTAAGTACTCAGACGCCGACAGCAAGACTATCAGCTGTTTGCGGACAGCTCTTGACTCACACACACAGCCAGAGTGTTGATACGCTTCCACCTCAAAGAACCACTGCTTGCCAAGGGCATGGGCTCTCCTCACCCTGACTATAAAAAAAAACCCGCCATGGGCAAACAATTTGATCGAATTCTCAGTCCTAAGCCTGTCAAGGAGAAAAGATCAATACTCTATGCCAAACCTAAAGGCAAAAGTACAAAAGGTCATTGTTCAAATAACACACTGCAAGCGCCAGCCTCGCAGCAAGGGGTACCACAACATCCATTAGGGTCACTGACAATGCCTCATCGCTCCAAGCTGAAACGGTCGTGATCATGGAAGCCCTGGTACACGCGTCCCTAAGGGATGGACACGTGGTCATACATACAGACTCTAGAGCAACCATTGACAGTCTACAGCATAGCATGCCCCAAGATAACATCTACGTTCTGACATCTATAATCAACATAGCCAAAAGAATCCTTGATCAGGGTATAAGAATCATCATAAACTGGGTTCCAAGCGACATAGGCATCTAAGGGAATGAGCTTGCTGAAAGACTAGCCGAAAAGGGCAGGGGTATGCCCGCAACCTTCATGATCGCTAAGGAGACTGAGCCAAAATTCCAAAGCTACAGCGTGTGCAGTTCTCCGGGGCATGCACAGAGAAAATATCACAAATTCGCTCGCTGCCAAGTGGTACTCAAATGCCACAGGCAATGAGCCACTGGCCCTTCCTACAAACATAAAAAGAGTTACCGGTCATACTGCACAGATTAAGACTAGGTTACCCATTCGTTTGGCAAATTATTGATTACGTGGTTGTCAGAGAATGCAAGCATTGCGGCGAGCCTAACGCCACCCTATTACATTACTTGCAGAATTGTGAACACACGCAAATTCTGAGACATAGACCACCCACCACAGCCGCCGGGCTGGTAAAAAAGGTATGCCACATGCTTATACCGTGGCAGCTGGATCGCTTGCTTGCAATCCAGCCACCACGATAAGCATACAGTTCAAAGAAAACATTAGTCAACTAGAAATAGTTGACACAGGCCTAGCCACTCCAGAGAAAAGGCGCGAGCGGAGCTAGTCTTCGTAAATCTAACTGAACTAAAACGCACACACACACGTATGCATATACTCGTTTATATATGTGAGTGCAACATATATACAATATATGTATATATCTATATATGTAGGTATATATATGTATAGTACATTCAGTACTGACATATAGCGATATTCCCGACGGTATCGATATGCATTATGATAATTATGCCATGATAACTATAGTTATAATAGTGATACTCATAGAAGTGATAAGTTCAGTGACAATGATAGTAATAATGATGATTCCATTGATGATAGTAAACCTAATAACTGTAATGACAACAGAAAAAGGTAATAATGATGATAACAATCATAATAATGTTAATGATTTTAATACTAATAAACTTGATGCTGATATTGACAATGGTAATATTAATTTTAATGATAATAGAAACTGTTTTCAAAACAAAATTTAAAAAAGCTGTCTATATATGTATATATATATTTACATGTGAGTATGCATATATTTACATTTGTACATATACATATCTATCGACCCAACTGACTCTACGTATATCTACATTGCATATAACGCGTATTTCCGTCAATGCAGGTTTCTCAATACTATAGATTTCCTCAAAGGTTTCACACGTTTTCCTTGCTGTAGTACTCATTCATAGATTTGCAGGTTCCTTTTATCTCCCCTTTGACCTTACTGGTCTGCTGAGGTGAGCTGTCTCGGCAACGAATCGCCTGCTATTGTCGCATGGGAAGAGTAAAAGGAGGATTTTCGAATTTATGAAATATTTGTCTTCGTTATATAATCTGAGAGAAAAACGGAACAGTACTTTTGTTCAGTAGGAGGACAAGAAGGGCATCCAGTCAATTAGGCAAGGGTGGCAAAGCCAATTCAAGAGTACCTCGTCAACACAGAGAGTGGCCAGTGATGCCAAAACCATCCGTCCCCTGGGAAATGAGCAGGGTAACAAAATTATATTTCATATACACAGTCACATGCATATATACATACATATATTTATACAGTATATATATATGTATTTATAGAGCATATATATATATGTTTATATATGCAACGTATATATAATATATATGTATATATATCAGTATATATACTATATAAATAAAGGTATATCTATGGTATATATGTATATATACAATATATAAAGGTATATCTATGGTATATAGGTATATATATCAGTATATATATATAATATATATAAAGGTATATTTATGGTATATATATGTATATATATCAGGATATATCTCTATACATATAGATATAACTATACATATATATGGACATATATGTATATGATATATATATATTATAATATATATGTATATATAATATATATATATATATATATTATGTAATATATATATTATATATGTATATATATATATATGTATATGCATATATATGGATGAATATATTATATATACATCACCATTTGTATGCGTATTTAGCGAAGGGTTGGAAAATAAATGTAATTTCTCGGAGAAATATGATTTATTTCACTTGATGGTAAGCAAGAATGAATAGCGTTATGAACACTGCAGATATTCACTGTGACTCTCAGGTCCAGTCAGTGACAGTCTGAAAGCTACCTTCGGTCACAGTGACGACTCCGATCCACTCAGTCTGCCTGCGTGTATGCATGGTGATGGTGTGATTGTGAGGTGCTTAGTGTAAGAATGCGGTGCTCATGACTAGCATGAGAAGTGGAATCCAGCATGAAGGAGAGATCGTCCCTGGAGAGGACGCACTTGTCGAAGAGGGCGCTGCAGGCCTTGGCGTCTTTCTTGGCGAACTTGGAGCCGAAGGTGATGGCCAGGTCGTAGACGCCTCGGGATCCCTTGAGGTTGCTGTTGTTGTCGAAGGCGGTCTTGAAGGTGGACATGGCTGGCGTGAGCTGGTCAGCGGACATGGCCTCGATTTCGCACAAGAGCTTGGCCACGCAACCAGCAGAGTCCATCTTCTGGGCCACAGCAATCTGTTGGAGTGAAAAGAATATTATTAGTAAAGTCCAGAATTCCTTTATGTATGTGCCTTTCATTCCACATATACATAATTGCACAATTAAATTTTATGAAAGTAATTAATAAAAGCGTTAACTTACTTCTGTTGCAACGTCCTCCTCCATGGAATCGACGTCCCTCCTGTAACGGCGCTTCAGATGCTTCCCGATAAGAACTCCCTTGAGCACTGCCAGGGCGCCCACGCCCAAAGCTGCCGCTGCAGAAGCAGTGACAGTGGTAGCGGCGATGGTCCCGGCTGCGGCGGTGGTTCCCAAGAGGATGAAAGACTCGGAGGAGGCCCAGAGGCCGCACAGGAGGAGAGCGACAAACACGCGAGAATTCATGATGGTGGCGGAGTCTGTGAGGAGAAAAGTTGACAGTGAGGCTACGCAGAAAGCTAAAATCGTCAGAAGTCGACGACCTGAGACATATTCAAGAGTCTCACAGGAAACAATTTCAGAAGAACCAGAAAAGAGGATCTTTGTCCCTTACCTGCTTGTGTTCTGGAGCAGTGAGGACGAGTGTGATGGCGGTTCCTGGGCAGAGCGATATTTATAGCGAGTGGACGGAGGCAGGCGGGTGACGGACCTGATCCTGGGTGAGAGGGAAAGCGAACGTATCCTATGGTGCAGGTAAGGCCTATTGACGTTAAATTAGTATAGTATTTCAATCCTTACGTACGTGCTTCCTCAACGCAAATGTGCTTGTATCTGCTTCTCTGAACGTTCGTTACAAGACATCGCTTTATATGTATTTGTATTCACATTTTAAGTCCACAGACGCACGCGTGTGGGTGTGTGCATATATATGTATATGTATGTACGTATGTACGTAAATAAATAGCGGTTAGATGGATTTACACACGAACACAACATACATACACTTGCAACATTATATATGTGTGTGCGTGTACGTGCACATATACATACATACGCGTGTATACATATGTATGCATACATATATACAATTACATATACACATACACATATGTGTATGTAAGTGTATACAGGTATATGTATATACAAGAGAATGTATAATATACTCATAAATATATACTGATTATATATATAAATCTCTTTCTCTCTATATATATCTATATATAATATACATACACATATGTGTATGTGCAAAAGAATCATGAAGTATTCCACGTATCACTTCATACTCTAAGGCCATCGTTTTTTTTCTTGAATGGGGCCCGCCGACATTTATTTCTAAGAAAATGAAAAAAAAAAAAAATCCCGATTAATTTTTTCAAATTTCCCGCCGATATTGTGACGTACGCGGAAGAAATAGCAAATGAATAAATATAAATAAATTTGTCTATGATTCATTGTTGTATGGCATCTTTCTCCCGTCCCCAAAACAAAAATAAAATATATTTGGTGGAAATACCTTACTCTCATGCGTCATGCCATGTCTGTTGTCTATCGTGCCCGTGGTCGGTGGTCGCTTCTGATCAGTACTGGCGTATTTCGCATTATGTTGAATTTCATTTCATATCCTTTTCCTACCTGTACAAAATGGAATATATATATATATATATATATATATATATATATATATATATATATATATATATATATTATAAGTCGATTTTTTTTTCCAAAATAATAAATTCTGGTTGAAAGAATTCTTAGTTTGTATTCAACTCCTAGAAGACTTGCAGTAAGGCAGAATTGTACTTCCTCCAGGTGGGCTGGAACTGATACATTCCTTTACTTCTGATCATTGGAAGGTAGAGGTACACTTGTCTTATTTTGGTGCTGGGGATTTTTTCCCTCCCGCCATTCATCATCACCAGACTTGCCCGCTATTCAAAAAAATTGCTGTGGCCTAAGCTATGTTTATGAATAATTCAATTTCATTTATAGGATTGCTCTAATGAGTAATTTTTCCTAGTTCGTTAGCCGGCCATACTAGTCCTACGCGAACGTTCTATGAAAACGCTTGTTTTGAATCCGCAGATTCATCGCCAGGGAGCCGTGCGAATCCGCCGTGTGCTGAACAGTTCGTATTCGGTGGTGGTATATGGTGGCCACACTGTAAGTCAACTGTATTCAGAATATATTGCTCAGGCGTGTGGTGAAAATATTACATCAAGAGTCGAATTCAAATATCTACATTTGTTTGTGTATTTGCATATAAATGTATATATAACTTATCAATCTATATGTATACGTGCGTATATATATGCAAATATACGTAATGTATATATGTATATGTCCATGTATTATATGTATATATATAAATGTGTGTGTGTGAGTGTGTACACGCATGTTTTTATAGAATTGTAGTAAAGAGACAGGTAAATAAATAAGTATCGAAAGGGATCAATTTTAGTCTTTATTGCAAGCTCGGAAGCAGGTTTTCAGTTCTAGTCAGTCACTTTGCACGAGATTCCAGCCTTTGACTCTTGACAGCTAATCTCTGCTCAGGGAAAGGGAATCACAGTTGCATTTCCTCATGGTTGTGGATGTGAATTATAATGTGTAATGTTGATGATTGTTCAAGATGAGAAAGGGAACATCAAGTAAATTCATTGAGGACAATTGCTTATATAAAAATGAGTGATGGGTGAGTATAAAATGAGCGGTGTGAGGTTTTATCTAGCATGAAAGACGGTGTCGAGCATGACGAAGAGATCCTCCCTTGAAAGGACACACTTGTCGAATCGGACGCTGCACGCCTTGGGGTCGTCCTTGGCGAGGGCGATGGCCTGGTCGTACTCGATGCGGGAGGACTTGAGGTTGTCGGGATTCTCGAAGGCCGTCTTGAAGGTGGACATGGATGGGGTGAGGCTGTCGGCGGGCGTCGCCTCGATCTCGCACAGCTTGGCGATGCAGCCGGCCGAATCCAGTTCCTTGGCGACGGCCACCTTTGGAGGAGCAAAATATATTGGATTAGATACACCGCGCAGTGCATATCATCTGTGTTGGTGAGAAGCACGTCTAGAAATATAATATGTCCATCTGAACTTGCAATATGAACATTCCTCTTAACATCGTCAGTACAAACCTCAGCTTCATCGTCGATCTCCATAGAATCGACGTCCCTCCTGTAACGGCGCTTGAGATGCTTCCCGATAAGAACTCCCTTGAGCACTGCCAGGGCGCCCACGCCCAAAGCTGCGCTGCAGAAGCAGTGACAGGTAGCGGCGATGGTCCCGGCTGCGGCGTGGTTCCCAAGAGGATGAGAGACTCGGAGGAGGCCCAGAGGCCGCACAGGAGGAGAGCGAC
This sequence comes from Penaeus vannamei, assembly GCF_003789085.1. Taxonomy (NCBI): domain Eukaryota; kingdom Metazoa; phylum Arthropoda; class Malacostraca; order Decapoda; family Penaeidae; genus Penaeus; species Penaeus vannamei. Next base: position 287,216 of record NW_020869753.1, on the reverse strand, counting down.
GAACACGCGAGAGTTCATGGTTATATTGTGGTTGAAGCTGAAGGAGGAATTTAGTGGTTTAAAAATATGTATGGAAGAATATATGCGGGATGCATTATTTTCTGTCCATAAAATATTATCATTAAGATATTACGTCTATGATCGGTATTTACATATCACCATTGATGCCAAAAGAAGAGAGAGATTTCTAAAAAGTGGCCCCCTTACCTGCTTGCGTTTCCGGCGAGGGCGTACAGGATTCTGCTTCGACCCCAGCTCCTCTCCCCGTATTTATGGTGCTGGGAAGGACCACAGAAGGTGAAGGACCTCGTTCCTATCTGATGGAGGGAATCGCACAAGTTTACCCAAATGTAACGACTGGTCACCCATTTAATGTTCTTCTGGATGTGTGTGATTGAGTACCATATTATACGCCAAAGAAACTGCATTCCATAGCACTAAAAACTTTTAACCATTTTTTAAAAATCAAACAAAAGGCATATTAATTGTGGAAATGTGTCCCAAAGCTTTTGAGTCTCATAAGATATCTTATCCGTAATATCTTAGTACTTATATACAGTTTTATACTTGTTAATTATGCTTAACCCCCCACCAAACTAAGAAAAAGCACTGTCCCAAAGTATTTGTTTATCTTATCCGTAATATCTTTGCACTTATATACAGTTTTATACCTATTGTTATTTATGTATAATCCCCCACCAATAATAAGAAAAAATCCCAAAGTATTTGTTTACAAGGCTTTCTTGCACTCCAAATCTCGTCGCTTGGAGGCCTTCGAACTTATGGTCAGTGCATTATTATGCCATTGATTTCAAAGGTTACCAGGGAAAGGAAATCAGCATAGCTGAACTTTGTGTTTTCACTGACCTTTCCAAAAGGTCTTGGGACACGGGCGATTTTTGGATGATTTTTCAGGGTAAAAAAGAACAAACGATGTTCATACAACTGTGCATATTGCAGACACACGCACACTCACACGCGTGTGCATATACTCGTTTATATATGTGTGCAGTATATATACAATATATATGTATATATATATATAATATATATATATATATATATATATATATATATATATTATTATTATTGATGTATGGCGATATTCCCGACGGTATCTATATGCATTATGATAATCATACCAGTTATAATAACTATGATTATAATAGTGATAATGATAGAAAAAGATGATCATAATAACTGCAGTGACAATGTTAGTAATAGTAATAATGATCCTGTTGATAGTAATTCTAATAACTGTAAAGAGAATAGAAAAAGTAATAATGATGATATTATCACAATGCTAATGATAATCATAATAATAATGCTGATAATAATAATATTAATCATACCAATAATCTTGATGATGCTGATAATATCGATAATGATTATGATAAAGATAATGTTAATGGTAATAGAAGCTGTTTTCAAAACATATTTTTTGATCTGGTGTGTTCCTCCTTCGAATGCTTCTAACATGCCATATTCTAAAACTGTCTATATAAGTATATATGTTTGCATGTGTATGCATGTATGCATATTTGCATATGTACATATACATATCTATCGACCTAATTGACTCAACGTATATTTACATTGCAAATGATGCGTATTTCCGTCAATGCAGGTTTCCTGAAAATATAGAGATTACCTCACACATTTTACCTTGCTGTAGTACTCATTCATAGATCTGCAGTTGAGCCTTTTATCCCCTTTGACCCTGCTGGTCTGCTGAGGTGAGCTGTCTCGGCAACGAATCGCCTGCTGTTGTCGCATGGGGAAGAGTGAAAGGAGGATTTTCGAATTTATGGAATAGGTGTCTCCGTGATAAACTCTGAGAGAAGAAACGGGACATCACTTTTGTTCAGTAAGAAGACAAGAAAGGCATCCAGTCAGTTAGGCAAGGGTGGCAAAGCCAATTCAAGAGTACCTTGTCAACACAGGGAGTGGCCAGTGATGCCAAAACCATCCGTCCCCTGGGAAATGAGCATATATATGTTTATATATGCAACGAATATATGTATATATATTAGTATATATATACTATGTATATAAAGGTATATTTATGGTATATATGTATATATATCAGTATATATATACTATATATATAAAGGTATATTTATGGTATATGTATATATCAGGATATATATTCTATACATATAGTATATAAACTATACATATATATGGACATATATATGCACATATATAATGTATATGTATAAACATATGTAGATATATGGATGAATATAGTTTATATTACATCACCACTTGCATGCGTATTTAGCGAAGGATTGGAAAATAAATGTAATTTTCTCGAGAAATATGATTTATTTCATTTGATGGTAAGCAAAAATGAATAGCGTTATGAACACTGCAGATATTCACTGTGACTCTCAGGTCCAGTCAGTGACAGTCTGAAAGCTACCTTCGGTCACAGTGACGACTCCGATCCACTCAGTCTGCCTGTGTGCGCGTGATGATGGTGTGATTGTGAGGTGCTTAGTGTAAGAATGCGGTGCTCATGACTAGCATGAGAAGGTGGAATCCAGCATGAAGGAGAGATCGTCCCTGGAGAGGACGCACTTGTCGAAGAGGGCGCTGCAGGCCTTGGCGTCTTTCTTGGCGAACTTGGAGCCGAAGGTGATGGCCAGGTCGTAGACGCCTCGGGATCCCTTGAGGTTGCTGTTGTTGTCGAAGGCGGTCTTGAAGGTGGACATGGCTGGCGTGAGCTGGTCAGCGGACATGGCCTCGATTTCGCACAAGAGCTTGCCACGCAACCAGCAGAGTCCATCTTCTGGGCCACAGCAATCTGTTGGAGTGAAAAGAATATTAGTAAAGTCCAGAATTCCTTTATGTATGTGCCTTTCATTCCACATATACATAATTGCACAATTAATTTTGTGAATGTAATTTCTATAAGCGTTAACTTACTTCTGTTGCAACGTCCTCCTCCATGGAATCGACGTCCCTCCTGTAACGGCGCTTCAGATGCTTCCCGATAAGAACTCCCTTGAGCACTGCCAGGGCGCCCACGCCCAAAGCTGCCGCTGCAGAAGCAGTGACAGTGGTAGCGGCGATGGTTCCGGCTGCGGCGGTGGTTCCCAGAGGATGAAGACTCGAGGAGGCCCAGAGGCCGCACAGGAGGAGAGCGACAAACACGCGAGAATTCATGATGGTGGCGGAGTCTGTGAGGAGAAAAGTTGACAGTGAGGCTACGCAGAAAGCTAAAATCGTCAGAAGTCGACGACCTGAGACATATTCAAGAGTCTTACAGGAAACAATTTCAGAAGAACCAGAAGAGGATCTTTGTCCCTTACCTGCTTGTGTTCTGGAGCAGTGAGAGGACGAGTGTGATGGCGGTTCCTGGCAGAGCGCGATTTT
>NW_020869753.1:270034-283735 GCF_003789085.1 Penaeus vannamei | reverse complement strand
CCAACGTTTTCTATATGTATCATGATAATGTTACCAATAGCGATAACGATAATTATAATGATAGTGATAATGATAAAGATAATGATTATGATAACAACTGTAATGAAAATGGTAGTAATGGTAGTGATAACGATGATAATAACTTTAATGACAAAAGAAATAATAATAATCGTAATGATAAAGAGGTGAATCATATTAGTAATAGCATCAATAATGTTGATAAAATTATAATGTTAATGTTGATAACATAGAAAATGTTAATAATATGATGATAATGTGTGTTAATAATATGATGTTAATAATGTTGTGTTAATACTATTAATGATAATGGTATTGATATTAATGCAATAATGACAATAAAGATGATGATAATGATATATAATCTAACATGGCCTCACTCTTTATATATATTTATACATGTCCGTGTGTGCGTGCGAGCGCGCGTGTGTATATGTATATATTTTTATATATGCATGTGTACATGCATATAGATCTCTACCTATCTACACAGCATGTGTATTTCCGTCCACTTTGGTTCTCTCTAAACAAAAGATTTCCCGAAAGGTCGTTCACGTATTACTTTGTCGTAGAACTCATCCGCAGATTTGCAGCTGTCTTTTATATCTCCTTTGGCCGGCTGGTCTGCTGAGGTTAGCTGTCTCGGCAACCTAGCTAATCGCTGCTGTTGTCGCCATGTGAAAAAGGAAAATGGAGTTTGAGAACTTATAAAGTAGGCATATATATAATGTATATATATATATTTATATAACATTAAATATATGTGTGTACATATATAGATAGATAGATAGGTATATATATGTATAGTATATCCAGTATTGATGTAGTTGCGATATTTCCGACTTTTTCTGTATGTATTATGATGATAATATCAGTTATGATATCGGTAATTATAATGGTAGTGATAGTGATAAAGATGACAATAATGATAACTACATTGAGAATGGTAGTAATGCTAATAATAATAGCGATAATGATGATCATAAAAACTGTAAGAATTATAGTAATAATGGTAATGATAATGATGTGAATTATGTTAATAATACTTATGATACAAATTATCAATAGCATTAATGCGTTAATGATATATATAATGTTAATAATTTTTATAGCGATAATGGTACTGGTGATTATAATGACAATGATGAAAGATAATGTTTATAATGATAGAATCTGGGGTCTCCCTCCATCGAATGCTTTTAACATGGAATAAAAAGCTCACCATATATATATATATATATATATATATATATATATATATATATATATATATATATATATATATATATTGATATGCATGCGTGTGCATGTATGTGCGTGTTTATGCATATGTACATATGCATAACACTCTACCTAAACTTCTCTATAAACTCTAAAGATTTCCCAAAAGGTTGTAACGTTTTACTTTGTTATAGGACTCATCCATATATCTGCAGATGTGTGCCTATTTTCTCTCCCTTGGCCCGGCTGGTCTGCTGAAGTTAGTTGTCTCAGCAACCTAGCAATCGGCTGCTGTTGTCGCCATGTGGAAAAAGTAAAATGGGGATTTCTGCAGTTGTGAAATAGGTGTGTCTATGATGTAATCTGAAGGATATTAAACGGAACAATGGTAGGGTTCAGTAGAAGACAAGAAGGATATCCAATCAGGCAAAGGTGGCAAAGGCAACTGAAGGTCCTGCAGGATACCTCGTCAACACAAAAAGTGGCCAGCATGATATGGCCAAAATCATCCATCCCCTGGGAAATGAACTGTGAACAAAATCAAAGAATCGATAGAGATGTTCTATATGTGCGCACACATTTATACATGCATACACATTCAAAAATGTATATAAATATATAGGCAGACAGATATTTTTATATATTCCATTACTTATATGCGTTTAGCGAAGGATTGGAAATAAATGTAATTTTTCGAAGAAATATGATTTATTTCACTTGATGGTGAGCAAGAATGAATAGCGTTATGAACACTGCAGATATTCACTGTGACTCTCAGGTCCAGTCAGTGACAGTCTGAAAGCTACCTTCGGTCACAGTGACGACTCCGATCCACTCAGTCTGCCTGCGTGTATGCTTGGTGATGGTGTGATTGTGAGGTGCTTAGTGTAAGAATGCGGTGCTCATGACTAGCATGAGAAGGTGGAATCCAGCATGAAGGAGAGATCGTCCCTGGAGAGGACGCACTTGTCGAAGAGGGCGCTGCAGGCCTTGGCGTCTTTCTTGGCGAACTTGGAGCCGAAGGTGATGGCCAGGTCGTAGACGCCTCGGGATCCCTTGAGGTTGCTGTTGTTGTCGAAGGCGGTCTTGAAGGTGGACATGGCTGGCGTGAGCTGGTCAGCGGACATGGCCTCGATTTCGCACAAGAGCTTGGCCACGCAACCAGCAGAGTCCATCTTCTGGGCCACAGCAATCTGTTGGAGTGAAAAGAATATTATTAGTAAAGTCCAGAATTCCTTTATGTATGCCTTTCATTCCACACATATACAAATTGCACAATTAATTGAAAATTAATTATAAGCGTTAACTTACTTCTGTTGCAACGTCCTCCTCCATGGAATCGACGTCCCTCCTGTAACGGCGCTTCAGATGCTTCCCGATAAGAACTCCCTTGAGCACTGCCAGGGCGCCCACGCCCAAAGCTGCCGCTGCAGAAGCAGTGACAGTGGTAGCGGCGATGGTCCCAGCTGCGGCGGTGGTTCCCAAGAGATGAAGACTCGGAGGAGGCCCAGAGGCCGCACAGGAGGAGAGCGACAAACACGCGAGAATTCATGATGGTGGCGGAGTCTGTGAGGAGAAAAGTTGACAGTGAGGCTACGCAGAAAGCTAAAATCGTCAGAAGTCGACGACCTGAGACATATTCAAGAGTCTCACAGGAAACAATTTCAGAAGAACCAGAAAAGAGGATCTTTGTCCCTTACCTGCTTGTGTTCTGGAGCAGTGAGAGGACGAGTGTGATGTTGGTTCCTGGCAGAGCGCGATATTTATAGCGAGTGGACGGAGGCAAGGGGGGTGACGGACCTGATCCTGGGTGAGAGGGAAAGCGAACGTATCCTATGGTGCAGGTAAGGCCTATTGACGTTAAATTAGTATAGTATTTAGTACGTACGTGCTTCCTCAACGCACAAATGTGCTTGTATCTGCTTCTCTGAACGTTCGTTACAAGACATCGCTTTATATGTATTTGTATGCACATTTTAAATCCACAGACGCACGTGTGTGTGTGTGTGTATATATATATATAATATAATATATATATATATATATATATGTATATATAGATACAGATGTACACAGGTATATATGTGTGTGTGTATGTACACATATACACATGTGCATACATATATATGCATACATATATACAATATACACATATGTATGTTAGTGTATACATATGTATGTACATATACAGATTATATCTTTTTATGTGTACGTACTTGTATATATAAATGTATATATATATATATATATACATGTATGTGTGTGTGTTTATATATGTGAATATATACGCACAAGTTTATATGGAAAAGTATATGTATGCCTTTCTGAACGTGCTTTTCAAAAGGAAGTTATGAGATATGCATATACTCATGTATTTTGTTGATATACGTAATGTATATATATATATATATATATATATATTTATATATATATTGTCAACCTGCCTGTCTGTTTATCTAAATCATGTAAATTTCTAATACATATATACACAAAGACAGATATGTATATATACGCATTTATATATTGATTTATATATATAAATCCCTTTCTCTCTATATATATCTATATATAAAATACACTCACACATATGTGTATGTGCAAAAGAATTATGAAGTATTCCTCGTATCACTTCATACTCTAAGGCCACAGCATTTTTTTTTCTTGAATAGGCCCGCCGACATTTATTTCCAAAAAAAAAAAAAGAAAATCCCGATTATTTTTTTCAAAATTTCCCCGATATTGTGACGTCCGCGAATGAAATAGCAAATGAATAAATATAAATAAATTTGTCTATGATTCATTGTGTATGGCATCGTTTCTCCCGTCCCCAAAACAAAAATAAAATATATTTGGTGGAAATACCTTACTCTCATGCGTCATGCCATGTCTGTTGTCTATCGTGCCCGTGGTCGGTGGTCGCTTCTGATCAGTACTGGCGTATTTCGCATTATGTTGAATTTCATTTCATATCCTTTTCCTACCTGTACAAAATGGCTATATATATATATATATATATATATATATATATATATATATATATATATATATATATATATGTCGTTTTTTTTCCAAAATAATAAATTCTGGTTGAAAGAATTCTTAGTTTGTATTCAACTCCTAGAAGACTTGCAGTAAGGCAGAATTGTACTTCCTCCAGGTGGGGCTGGAACTGATACATTCCTTTACTTCTGATCTTTGGAAGGTAGGAGGTACACTTGTCTTATTTTGGTGCTGGGGATTTTTTCTCTCCTCCCGCCGATATTTCATCATCACCAGACTTGCCCGCTATTCAAGAAAAAAAATGCTGTGGCCTAAGCTATGTTTATGAATAATTCAATTTCATTTATAGGATTGCTCTAATGAGTAATTTTTCCTAGTTCGTTAGCCGGCCATACTAGTCCTACGCGAACGTTCTATGAAAACGCTTGTTTTGAATCCGCAGATTCATCGCCAGGGAGCCGTGCGAATCCGTCGTGTGCTGAACAGTTCGTATTCGGTGGTGGTATATGGTGGCCACACTGTAAGTCAACTGTATTCATATATTGCTCAGGCGTGTGGTGAAAATATTACATCAAGAGTCGATACATTTGTTTGTGTATTTGCATATAAAAATTATATAACTTATCAATCTATATGTATACGTGCGTATATATATGCAAATATACGTAATGTATATATGTATATGTCCATGTATTATATGTATATATATAAATGTGTGTGTGTGAGTGTGTACACGCATGTGTTTTTATAGAATTGTAGTAAAGAGACAGGTAAATAAATAAGTATCGAAAGGGATCAATTTTAGTCTTTATTGCAAGCTCAGAGGCAGGTTTTCAGTTCTAGTCAGTCACACTTTGCACGAGATTCCAGCCTTTGACTCTTGACAGCTAATCTCTGCTCAGGGAAAGGGAATCACAGTTGCATTTCCTCATGGTTGTGGATGTGAATTAGAATGTGTAATGGTTGAATGATTGTTCAAGATGAGAAAGGGAACATCAAGTAAATTCATTGAAGACAATTGCTTATATAAAATGAGTGATGGGTGAGTATAAAATGAGTGATGTGAGGTTTTATCTAGCATGAGAAGACGGTGTCGAGCATGACGAAAGAGATCCTCCCTTTTTGTCGAATCGGACGCTGCACCTTGGGGTCGTCCTTGGCGAGGGCGATGGCCTGGTCGTACTCGATGCGGGAGGACTTGAGGTTGTCGGGATTCTCGAAGGCCGTCTTGAAGGTGGACATGGATGGGGTGAGGCTGTCGGCGGGCGTCGCCTCGATCTCGCACAGCAACTTGGCGATGCAGCCGGCCGAATCCAGTTCCTTGGCGACGGCCACCTTTGGAGGAGGAAATATATTGGGATTAGATACACCGCGCAGTGCATATCATCTGTGTTGGTGAGAAGCACGTTTAGAAATATAATTTGTCCATCTGAACTTGCAATATGAACATTCCTCTTAACATCGTCAGTACATACCTCAGCTTCATCGTCGATCTCCATAGAATCGACGTCCCTCCTGTAACGGCGCTTGAGATGCTTCCCGATAAGAACTCCCTTGAGCACTGCCAGGGCGCCCACGCCCAAAGCTGCCGCTGCAGAAGCAGTGACAGTGGTAGCGGCGATGGTCCCGGCTGCGGCGGTGGTTCCCAAGAGGATGAGAGACTCGGAGGAGGCCCAGAGGCCGCACAGGAGGAGAGCGACGAACACGCGAGAGTTCATGGTTATATTGTGGTTGAAGCTGAAGGAGGAATTTAGTGGTTTAAAAATATGTACGGAAGAATATATGCGGGATGCATTATTTTCTGTCCATAAAATATTATCATTAAGATATTACGTCTATGATCGGTATTTACATATCACCATTGACACCAAAAGAAGAGAGAGATTTCTAAAAAGTGGCCCCCTTACCTGCTTGCGTTTCCGGCGAGGGCGTTCAGGATTCTGCTTCGACCCCAGCGCCTCTCCCCGTACTTATGGTGCTGGGAAGGACCCACAGAAGGTGAAGGACCTCGTTCCTATCTGATGGAGGGAATCGCACAAGTTTACCCAAATGTAACGACTGGTCACCCATTTAATGTTGTTCTTCTGGATGTGTGTGTGAGTACCATTATACGCCAAAGAAACTGCATTCCATAGCACTAAAAAACTTTTAACCATTTTTTTTAATCAAACAAAAGGCATATTAATTGTGGAAATGTGTCCCAAAGCTTTTGAGTCTCATAAGATATCTTATCCGTAATATCTTAGTACTTATATACAGTTTTATACTTGTTAATTATGCTTAACCCCCCACCAAACTAAGAAAAAGCACTGTCCCAAAGTATTTGTTTATCTTATCCGTAATATCTTTGTACTTATATACAGTTTTATACCGGTTGTTATTTATGTATAATCCCCCACCAAAATAAGAAAAAAAAAATCTGTCCCAAAGTATTTGTTTACATGGCGTTCTTGCACTCCAAATCTCGTCGCTTGGAGGCCTTCGAACTTATGGTCAGTGCATTATTTATGCCATTGATTTCAAAGGTTACCAGGGAATGGAAATCAGCATAGCTGAACTTTGTGTTTTCACTGACCTTTCCCAAAAGGTCTTGGGACACGTGCGATTTTTGGATGATTTTTCAGGGTAAAAAAGAACAAAAGGTATGTGAAACGATGTTCATACAACTGTGCATATTGCAGACACACGCACACTCACACGCGTATGCATATACTCGTTTATATATGTGTGCTGTTTATATACAATATATATATATATATGTATATATATACATACATACATACATATATATATATATATATATATATATATATATATATATATATATATATATATATATATATATGTGTGTGTGTGTGTGTGTGTGTGTGTGTGTGTGTGTGTGTGTACATAGGTATATGTATGTATAGTACATTCAGTATTGACGCATGGCGATATTCCCGACGGTATCTATATGCATTATGATTATGATATCAGTTATGATAACTATTATTATAATAGTAATAATGATAGAAAAGATGATCATAATAACTGCAGTGACAATGATAATAATAGTAATAATACTGTTGATGATAGTAATTCTAATAACTGTAAAGAATAGAAAAAGTAATAATGATGATATTATCACAATGCTAATGATAATCATAATGATAATGCTGATAATAATAATATTAATCATACCAATAATCTTGATGATGCTGATAATATCGATAATGATTATGATAAAGATAATGTTAATGGTAATAGAAGCTGTTTTCAAAACATATTTTTTGATCTGGTGTGTTCCTCCTTCGAATGCTTCTATGGCATATTCTAAAACTGTCTATATAAGTATATATGTTTGCATGTGTATGCATGTATGCATATTTGCATATGTACATATACATATTTATCGACCTAATTGACTCTACGTATATTTACATTGCATATGATGCGTATTTCCGTCAATGCAGGTTTCCTGAAAATATAGAGATTACCTCACACATTTTTCCTTGCTGTAGTACTCATTCATAGATCTGCAGTTGAGCCTTTTATCTCCCCTTTGACCCTGCTGGTCTGCTGAGGTGAGCTGTCTCGGCAACGAATCGCCTGTTGTCGCATGGGGAAGAGTAAAAGGAGGATTTTCGAATTTATGGAATAGGTGTCTCCGTGATAAACTGTGAGAGAAGAAACGGGACATCACTTTTGTTCAGTAAGAAGACAAGAAAGGCATCCAGTCAGTTAGGCAAGGGTGGCAAAGCCAATTCAAGAGTACCTCGTCAACACAGAGAGTGGCCAGTGATGCCAAAACCATCCGTCCCCTGGGAAATGAGCAGGGTAACAAAATTATATCTCATATACAGTCACATGCACACACACACACACACACACACACACACACACACACACACACACACACACACATATATATATATATATATATATATATATATATATATAGAGCATATATATGTTATATATGGTATATATGTATATATTAGTATATATATATATGTATATAAAGGTATATTATGGTATATATGTATATATATATATATATATATATATATATATATATATGTATATAGGGATATAAATATACATATAGTATATAAACTATACATATATATGGACATATATATGCACATATATATGTATACATAAACATATGTAGATATATGGATGAATATAGTTATATATTACATCACCACTTGCATGCGTATTTAGCGAAGGATTGGAAAATAAATGTAATTTCTCTGAGAAATATGATTTATTTCATTTGATGGTAAGCAAAAATGAATAGCGTTATGAACACTGCAGATATTCACTGTGACTCTCAGGTCCAGTCAGTGACAGTCTGAAAGCTACCTTCGGTCACAGTGACGACTCCGATCCACTCAGTCTGCCTGCGTGTATGCATGGTGATGGTGTGATTGTGAGGTGCTTAGTGTAAGAATGCGGTGCTCATGACTAGCATGAGAAGGTGGAATCCAGCATGAAGGAGAGATCGTCCCTGGAGAGGACGCACTTGTCGAAGAGGGCGCTGCAGGCCTTGGCGTCTTTCTTGGCGAACTTGGAGCCGAAGGTGATGGCCAGGTCGTAGACGCCTCGGGATCCCTTGAGGTTGCTGTTGTTGTCGAAGGCGGTCTTGAAGGTGGACATGGCTGGCGTGAGCTGGTCAGCGGACATGGCCTCGATTTCGCACAAGAGCTTGGCCACGCAACCAGCAGAGTCCATCTTCTGGGCCACAGCAATCTGTTGGAGTGAAAAGAATATTAGTAAAGTCCAGAATTCCTTTATGTATGTGCCTTTCATTCCACATACACATAATTGCACAAGTATATTTTTGTGAATGTAATTGATATAAGCGTCAACTTACTTCTGTTGCAACGTCCTCCTCCATGGAATCGACGTCCCTCCTGTAACGGCGCTTCAGATGCTTCCCGATAAGAACTCCCTTGAGCACTGCCAGGGCGCCCACGCCCAAAGCTGCCGCTGCAGAAGCAGTGACAGTGGTAGCGGCGATGGTCCCGGCTGCGGCGGTGGTTCCCAAGAGGATGAAAGACTCGGAGGAGGCCCAGAGGCCGCACAGGAGGAGAGCGACAAACACGCGAGAATTCATGATGGTGGCGGAGTCTGTGAGGAGAAAAGTTGACAGTGAGGCTACGCAGAAAGCTAAAATCGTCAGAAGTCGACGACCTGAGACATATTCAAGAGTCTCACAGGAAACAATTTCAGAAGAACCAGAAAAGAGGATCTTTGTCCCTTACCTGCTTGTGTTCTGGAGCAGTGAGAGGACGAGTGTGATGGCGGTTCCTGGCAGAGCGCGATATTTATAGCGAGTGGACGGAGGCAGGGCGGTTGAAGGACCTGATCCTGGGTGAGAGGGAAAGCGAACGTATCCTATGGTGCAGGTAAGGCCTATTGACGTGAAATTAGTATAGTATTTCAATCCTTACGTACGTGCTTCCTCAACGCATAAATGTGCTTGTATCTGCTTCAATGAACGTTCGTTACGAGACATATGTATTTATATGTATTTGTATGCACATTTTAAATCCACAGACGCTCATGTGTGTGTGTGCATATATATATGTATTTATATTTATGTATGTATAGATGTATATAGATAGATGTTAGATGGATTTACACACACACACATACATACATACTTGCACACACACACACACACACACACACATATATATATATATATATATATATATGTGTGTGTGTGTGTGTGTGTGTGTGTGTGTGTGTGTGTGTGTGTGTGTGTGTGTGTGTGTGTACGTGCACATATATACATACATACACATGTGTATACATATGTATGCATACATATATACAATTACATATACACATACACATATGTGTATGTAAGTGTATACAGGTATATGTATATACGTATACGTACAGATCTTTATATCTTTATTTGTTTACGTACTTGTATATGTAAATGTACATATATACATATATATCCATATATATACATGTATATGTGTGTGTGTGTTTATATATGTGAATATATACGCAAAAGTTTATAAAGAAAAGTATATATATGCCTTTCTGAACGTGCTTTTCAAAAGGAAATTATGAGATATGTTTGCATATACTCATGTATTTTGTTGATATACGTAATATATATGTATTTATATATTTTTTTGTGTCTGCCTATCTATCTGAATCATGTAAATTTCTAATACATCAATAAACAAAGACACATATGTATATATACGCATTTATATATATTGATTTATATATATAAATCCCTTTCTATATTCATATATATACATATATATATATATATATATATATATATATATATATATATATATATATATCACACACACATATGTGTATGTGCAAAAGAATCATGAAGTATTCCTCGTATTACATTATACTCTAAGGCCACAGCATTTTTTTTTCTTTCTTGAATAGTGCCCGCCGAATTTATTTCTAAGAAAATGAAAAAAAAGAGAAAATCTCGATTATTTTTTTTTCAAATTTCACGCCAATATTGTGACGTCCGCGAAAGAAATAGCAAATGAATAAATATAAATCAATTTGTCTATGATTCATTGTTATGGCATCGTTTCTCCCGTCCCCAAAACAAAAAAATAAAATATATTTTGGCGTAAATACCTTGCATGTCTGTTGTCTATCGTGCCCTGTGTCGGTGGTCGCTTCTCTGATCAGTATTGGCGTATTTCGCATTATACTGAATTTCATTTCATATCCAGAAAGTCCTTTTCCTACCTGTATAAAAATGACAATAATATATATTATATATATATATATATATATATATATATATATATATATATATGTATGTATATATTTTATATATATTTTATTTTTTTGATTTCCAATATAATAAATTCTGGTTGAAAGCATTCTTAATTTGTATTCAAGTCCTATAAGACTTGCAGTAAGACAGAATTGTACTTCCTCCAGGTGGGGCTGGAACTGATACATTCCTTTACTTCTGATCTTTGGAAGGTAGGAGGTACACTTGTCATATTTTGGTGCTGGGGATTTTTTTTCCCTTCCGCAATATGTCATCATCACCACTTGCCCGCTATTCAAGAAAAAATTGCCGTGGCCTAAGCGATGTTAATAAATAATTCAATTTCATTTTCAGGAAATGGATTGCTCTATCTAATGAGTAATTTTTTCGTAGTTCGTTAGCCGGCCATGCTAGTCCTATGCGAACGTTCTACGAAAATGCTTGTTTTGAATCCGCGGATGCGGATGCACCGTGTGCTGAACAGTTCCTGTTTGGTGGTGGTATATGCTGGTCACACTGTAATGCAATTGTATTCATAGCGTATTGCTCAGGCGTGCGATGAAAATATTACAGGTAGAGGCGAATTCAGATATCTACATTTGTCTGTGTATATGCATATAAATGTATATATAACCTATCAGTATATATGTATATGTATATATGCATATATATATAAATATATATATATATATATATATATATATATATGTGTGTGTGTGTGTGTGTGTGTGTGTGTGTGTGTGTGTGTGTGTGTGTCTATACACGAATGTTTTTATAGAATTGTAGTAAAGAGACAGGTAAATAAATAAGTATCGAAAGGGATCAATTTTAGTCTTTATTGCAAGCTCGGAAGCAGGTTTTCAGTTCTAGTCAGTCACACTTTGCACGAGATTCCAGCCTTTGACTCTTGACAGCTAATCTCTGCTCAGGGAAAGGGAATCACAGTTGCATTTCCTCATGGTTGTGGTTGTGAATTAGAATGTGTAATGATTGAATGATTGTTCAAGATGAGAAATAGAACATCAAGTAAATTCATTGAGGACAATTGCTTATATAAAATGAGTGATGGGTGAGTATAAAATGAGTGATGTGAGGTTTTATCTAGCATGAGAAGACGGTGTCGAGCATGACGAAGAGATCCTCCCTTGAAAGGACACACTTGTCGAATCGGACGCTGCACGCCTTGGGGTCGTCCTTGGCGAGGGCGATGGCCTGGTCGTACTCGATGCGGGAGGACTTGAGGTTGTCGGGATTCTCGAAGGCCGTCTTGAAGGTGGACATGGATGGGGTGAGGCTGTCGGCGGGCGTCGCCTCGATCTCGCACAGCAACTTGGCGATGCAGCCGGCCGAATCCAGTTCCTTGGCGACGGCCACCTTTGGAGGAGGAAATATATGGGATTAGATACACTCCGCGCAGTGCGTAAATATTGATTGTGTTCGATTTAGTTATATATTTTGTCCATTTCATGCTAACAGCTTGAGGTATGAACCGTCTTAACATCTTCAGTACATACCTCAACTTCATCGTCGATCTCCATAGAATCGACGTCCCTCCTGTAACGGCGCTTGAGATGCTTCCCGATAAGAACTCCCTTGAGCACTGCCAGGGCGCCCACGCCCAAAGCTGCCGCTGCAGAAGCAGTGACAGTGGTAGCGGCGATGGTCCCGGCTGCGGCGGTGGTTCCCAAGAGGATGAGAGACTCGGAGGAGGCCCAGAGGCCGCACAGGAGGAGAGCGACGAACACGCGAGAGTTCATGGTTATATTGTGGTTGAAGCTGAAGAAAGAATTTAGTGGTTAAAAATATATATATATATATATATATATATATATATATATATATATATATATATGTCGAATATTTAAAAATGATAGTACAAGTCCATGATCGGTATTTACATATCACCATCGACACTAAAAGAAGTAACAGAGATATTTCTAAAAAGTGGTCCACTGGTCCCGCCCCCGTACCTGCTTGTGTTTCCGGCAAGGGCGCACAGGATTCTGACGGCGATCCTTGGCCTCTCCCCGTATTTATGGCGCTGGGAAGTACCTGCGGAAGGTGAAGGACCTCCTCCCCATCTGATGGGGGAAATCGGGTAAGTTCACCCACTTAATGTTATCCTGGTGTGTGTGAATACCATATACGGAAGAGCTTTTCGCTATTTTTTTTCTTATGATTAGATAAAAAGCACATCTATTTTGGAAACGTGTCCCAAGACGTTTGATTTCCACAAGATATAATATTCACAGCAAATAAATGCTTATATATAGTTTTTAGACCTCTATCTTATGTTGGCTTACAATACATTTTTTCACTTCCATAACTTGTATCCTGGGAGGACTACGAACTTACAGCCAGTGTATTATTTATGCTATTGATTTCAAAGGATATAAGTGAAAGGAAATCAGCATAGCTGAACCTTCGGCATTACCTGCCCATGCCAAATAAGTCCTAGGACAAAGGGGATTTTTGGACGATTTCTCAGGGTAAAACACGGAAAACAAGGTATTGTAACGATTGCCATAGAACTTGGCATGGGTGCACACGCATGTATATATCGTATATATATATATGCAGTATATATGTATATATATACATATATACACATATATGTCAATATTGACTATACATAGCAGTACATGATATATATATATCGGACACACACACGCACTATATATATATCACGTAGGTGG
>NW_020869753.1:255923-269934 GCF_003789085.1 Penaeus vannamei | reverse complement strand
AATTTTTCCTTGTTCGTTGGCCGGCCATACTAGTCCTACGCGAACGTTCCATGAAAACGCTTGTTTTGAATCCGCAGATTCATCGCCAGGGAGCCGTGCGAATCCGCCGTGTGCTGAACAGTTCGTATTCGGTGGTGGTATATGGTGGCCTCACTGTAAGTCAATTGTATTCAGAATATATTGCTCAGGTGTGTGGTGAAAATATTACATCAAGAGTCGAATTGAAATGTCTACATTTGTTTGTGTATTTGCATATAAATGTATATATAACTTATCAATCTATATGTATACGTGTATATCTATATGCAAATATACATAATGTATATATGTATATGTCCATGTATTATATGTATATATATAAATGTGTGTGTGTGAGTGTGTACACGCATGTGTTTTTATAGAATTGTAGTAAAGAGACAGGTAAATAAATAAGTATCGAAAGGGATCAATTTTAGTCTTTATTGCAAGCTCAGAGGCAGGTTTTCAGTTCTAGTCAGTCACACTTTGCACGAGATTCCAGCCTTTGACTCTTGACAGCTAATCTCTGCTCAGGGAAAGGGAATCACAGTTGCATTTCCTCATGGTTGTGGTTGTGAATTAGAATGTGTAATGGTTGAATGATTGTTCAAGATGAGAAAGGGAACATCAAGTAAATTCATTGAAGACAATTGCTTATATAAAATGAGTGATGGGTGAGTATAAAATGAGTGATGTGAGGTTTTATCTAGCATGAGAAGACGGTGTCGAGCATGACGAAGAGATCCTCCCTTGAAAGGACACACTTGTCGAATCGGACGCTGCACGCCTTGGGGTCGTCCTTGGCGAGGGCGATGGCCTGGTCGTACTCGATGCGGGAGGACTTGAGGTTGTCGGGATTCTCGAAGGCCGTCTTGAAGGTGGACATGGATGGGGTGAGGCTGTCGGCGGGCGTCGCCTCGATCTCGCACAGCAACTTGGCGATGCAGCCGGCCGAATCCAGTTCCTTGGCGACGGCCACCTTTGGAGGAAGAAATATATGGGATTAGATACACTCCGCGCAGTGCGTAAATATTAATTGTGTTCGTGAAAGAACGATTTAGTTATATATTTTGTCCATTTCATGCTAACAGCTTGAGGTATGAACCGTCTTAACATCTTCAGTACATACCTCAACTTCATCGTCGATCTCCATAGAATCGACGTCCCTCCTGTAACGGCGCTTGAGATGCTTCCGATAAGAACTCCCTTGAGCACTGCCAGGGCGCCACGCCCAAAGCTGCCGCTGCAGAAGCAGTGACAGTGGTAGCGGCGATGGTCCCGGCTGCGGCGGTGGTTCCCAAGAGGATGAGAGACTCGGAGGAGGCCCAGAGGCCGCACAGGAGGAGAGCGACGAACACGCGAGAGTTCATGGTTATATTGTGGTTGAAGCTGAAGAAAGAATTTAGTGGTTAAAAAAATATAATATATATATATATATATATATATATATATATATAATATGTAAGAAAATATTTTATGTAAAAATTATCATTAAGATAGTACAAGTCCATGATCGGTATTTACATATCACCATCGACACTAAAAGAAGTAACAGAGATATTTCTAAAAAGTGGTCCACTGGTCCCCCCGTACCTGCTTGTGTTCCGGCAAGGGCGCACAGGATTCTGACGGCGATCCTTGCGCCTCTCCCCGTATTTATGGTGCTGGGAAGTACCTGCGGAAGGTGAAGGACCTCGTCCCCCCTGATGGGGGAATTGGGTAAGTTCACCCACTTAATGTTATCCTGGTGTGTGTGAATACCATATACGGAAGAGCTTTTCGCTATTTTTTTCTTATGATTAGGTAAAAAGCACATCTATTTTGGAAACGTGTCCCAAGACGTTTGATTTCCACAAGATAATTTCACAGCAAATAAATGCTTATATATAGTTTTAGAGCCTGTATCTTATATTGGCTTACAATGCATTTTTTCACTTCCATAACTTGTATCCTGGAGGACTACGAACTTACAGCCAGTGTATTATTTGTGCTATTGATTTCAAAGGATATAAGTGAAAGGAAATCAGCATAGCTGAAGCTTCGGCATTACCTGCCCATGCCAAATAAGTCCTAGGACAAAGGGGATTTTTGGACGTTTTCTCAGGGTAAAAACACGGAAAACAAGGTATTGTAACGATTGCCATAGAACTTGGCATGGGTGCACACGCATGTATATATCGTATATATATATTATATATATATATATATATATATATATATATATATATACACATATATATATATATACATACATACATACATACATATATATATATATATATATATATATATATATATATATATATACACACGCACATATATATATATATGGACATATATCTATATGTATATATATGAGTATATTATATTCACTAATGACGTAGTGGCGATATTCCCAACGTTTTCTATATGTATCATGATAATGTTACCAATAGCGATAACGATAATTATAATGATAGTGATAATGATAAAGATAATGATTATGATAACAACTGTAATGAAAATGGTAGTAATGGTAGTGATAACGATGATAATAACTTTAATGACAAAAGAAATAATAATAATCGTAATGATAAAGAGGTGAATCATATTAGTAATAGCATCAATAATGTTGATAAAATTGATAATAATGTTGATAACATAGAAAATGTTAATAATATGATGATAATGTTGTGTTAATACTATTAATGATAATGGTATTGATATTAATGCAATAATGACAATAAAGATGATAATGATAGTATAATCTAACATGGCCTCACTCTTTATATATATTTATACATGTCCGTGTGTGCGTGCGAGCGCGCGTGTGTATATGTACATATTGTTATATATGCATGTGTACATGCATATATATCTCTACCTATCTACACAGCATGTGTATTTCCGTCCACTTTGGTTCTCTCTAAACAAAAGATTTCCCGAAAGGTCGTTCACGTATTACTTTGTCGTAGAACTCATCCGCAGATTTGCAGCTGTCTTTTATATCTCCTTTGGCCGGCTGGTCTGCTGAGGTTAGCTGTCTCGGCAACCTAGCTAATCGCCTGCTGTTGTCGCCATGTGAAAAAGGAAAATGGAGTTTGAGAACTTATAAAGTAGGCATATATATAATGTTATATATATATTTATATAACATTAAATATATGTGTATATATATAGATAGATAGATAGGTATATATGTATAGTATATCCAGTATTGATGTAGTTTCGATATTTCCGACTTTTTGTATGTATTATGATGATAATATCAGTTATGATATCGGTAATTATAATGGTAGTGATAGTGATAAAGATGACAATAATGATAACTACATTGAGAATGGTAGTAATGCTAATAATAATAGCGATAATGATGATCATAAAAACTATAAGAATTATAGTAATAATGGTAATGATAATGATGTGAATTATGTTAATAATACTTATGATACAAATTATCAATAGCATTAATGGCGTTAATGATATATATAATGTTAATAATTTTTATAGCGATAATGGTACTGGTGATTATAATGACAATGATGATAAGATAATGTTTATAATGATAGAATCTGGGATCTCCCTCCATCGAATGCTTTTAACATGGAATAAAAAGCTCACCATATATATATATATATATATTATATATATATATATATATATATATATATATATTGATATGCATGCGTGTGCATGTATGTGCGTGTTTATGCATATGTACATATGCATAACACTCTAAAACTTCTCTATAAACTCTAAAGATTTCCCAAAAGGTTGTAACGTTTTACTTTGTTATAGGACTCATCCATATATCTGCAGATGTGTGCCTATTTTCTCTCCTTGCCCGGCTGGTCTGCTGAAGTTAGTTGTCTCAGCAACCTAGCAATCGGCTGCTGTTGTCGCCATGTGAAAAAATTAAAATGGGGATTTCCGAAGTTATGAAATAGGTGTGTCTATGATGTAATCCGAAGGATATTAAACGAAAAGTGGCCAGCATGAAATGGCCAAAAACATCCATCCCCTGGGAAATGAACTGTGAACAAAATCAAAGAATCGATAGAGATGTTCTATATGTGCGCACACATTTATACATGCATACACATTCAAAAATGTATATAAATAGATAGGTAGACATATATTTTATATATTCCATTACTTATATGCGTATTTAGCGAAGGATTGGAAAATAAATGTAATTTTTCGGAGAAATATGATTTATTTCACTTGATGGTGAGAAAGAATGAATAGCGTTATGAACACTGCAGATATTCACTGTGACTCTCAGGTCCAGTCAGTGACAGTCTGAAAGCTACCTTCGGTCACAGTGACGACTCCGATCCACTCAGTCTGCCTGCGTGTATGCTTGGTGATGGTGTGATTGTGAGGTGCTTAGTGTAAGAATGCGGTGCTCATGACTAGCATGAGAAGGTGGAATCCAGCATGAAGGAGAGATCGTCCCTGGAGAGGACGCACTTGTCGAAGAGGGCGCTGCAGGCCTTGGCGTCTTTCTTGGCGAACTTGGAGCCGAAGGTGATGGCCAGGTCGTAGACGCCTCGGGATCCCTTGAGGTTGCTGTTGTTGTCGAAGGCGGTCTTGAAGGTGGACATGGCTGGCGTGAGCTGGTCAGCGGACATGGCCTCGATTTCGCACAAGAGCTTGGCCACGCAACCAGCAGAGTCCATCTTCTGGGCCACAGCAATCTGTTGGAGTGAAAAGAATATTAGTAAAGTCCAGAATTCCTTTATGCTTTCAACATATACATAATTGCACAATTAAATTGTGAATGTAATTGATATAAGCGTTAACTTACTTCTGTTGCAACGTCCTCCTCCATGGAATCGACGTCCCTCCTGTAACGGCGCTTCAGATGCTTCCCGATAAGAACTCCTTGAGCACTGCCAGGGCGCCCACGCCCAAAGCTGCCGCTGCAGAAGCAGTGACAGTGGTAGCGGCGATGGTCCCAGCTGCGGCGGTGGTTCCCAAGAGGATGAAAGACTCGGAGGAGGCCCAGAGGCCGCACAGGAGGAGAGCGACAAACACGCGAGAATTCATGATGGTGGCGGAGTCTGTGAGGAGAAAAGTTGACAGTGAGGCTACGCAGAAAGCTAAAATCGTCAGAAGTCGACGACCTGAGACATATTCAAGAGTCTTACAGGAAACAATTTCAGAAGAACCAGAAAAAGAGGATCTTTGTCCCTTACCTGCTTGTGTTCTGGAGCAGTGAGAGGACGAGTGTGATGCGGTTCCTGCAGAGCGCGATATTTATAGCGAGTGGACGGAGGCAAGGGGTGGGACCTGATCCTGGGTGAGAGGGAAAGCGAACGTATCCTATGGTGCAGGTAAGGCCTATTGACGTTAAATTAGTATAGTATTTCAATCCTTACGTACGTGCTTCCTCAACGCACAAATGTGCTTGTATCTGCTTCTCTGAACGTTCGTTACAAGACATCGCTTTATATATTTGTATGCACATTAAATCCACAGACGCACGTGTGTGTGTGTATATATATATATATATATATATATATATATATATATATGTATATAGATAGCTGTTAGATGGATTTACACAACATACATACAACACACACATATATATGTGTGTGTGTACGTGCACATATATACATACATACACATGTGTATACATATGTATGCATACATATATACAATTACATATACACACACATATGTAAGTGTATAAGTGTATACAGGTATATGTATATACATATACGTACAGATCTTTATATCTTTATTAGCGTACGTACTTGTATATATAAATGTATATATATACATATATATACATGTATATGTGTCTCTGTGTTTGTATATGTTAATATATACACACAAATTTATATAGAAAAGTATATATATGCCTTTCTGAACGTGCTTTTCAAAAGGAAATTATATGTATGCTTATACTTATGTATTTTGTTGATACGTAATATATATTATATATATATATATATATATTTTTTTTTGTCAACCTGCCTGTCTATTTATCTAAATCATGTAAATTACTAATACATCAGTACACAAAGACACATGTATATATACGCATTTATATATACTGATTTATATATATAAATCCCTTTCTCTCTCTATATATATCTATATATAATATACACACACATGTGTATGTGCAAAAGAATTATGAAGTATTCTCGTATCACTTCATACTCTAAGGCCACAGCATTTTTTTTTTCTTGAATAGGGCCGCCGACATTTATTTCCAAGAAAAAAAAAAAAAAGAAAATCCCGATTATTTTTTTCAAATTTCCCGCCGATATTGTGACGTCCGCGAAAGAAATAGCAAATGAATAAATATAAATAAATTTGTCTATGATTCATTGTGTATGGCATCGTTCTCCCGTCCCAAAACAAAAATAAAATATATTTGGTGGAAATACCTTACTCTCATGCGTCATGCCATGTCTGTTGTCTATCGTGCCCGTGGTCGGTGGTCGCTTCTGATCAGTACTGGCGTATTTCGCATTATGTTGAATTTCATTTCATATCCTTTTCCTACCTGTACAAAATGGAAATATATATATATATATATATATATATATATATATATATATATATATATATATATGTCGATTTTTTTTCCAAAATAATAAATTCTGGTTGAAAGAATTCTTAGTTTGTATTCAACTCCTAGAAGACTTGCAGTAAGGCAGAATTGTACTTCCTCCAGGTGGGGCTGGAACTGATACATTCCTTTACTTCTGATCTTTGGAAGGTAGGAGGTACACTTGTCTTATTTTGGTGCTGGGGATTTTTTTCCCTCCCGCCAATATTTCATCATCACCAGACTTGCCCGCTATTCAGAAAAAAAATTGCTGTGGCCTAAGCTATGTTTATGAATAATTCAATTTCATTTATAGGATTGCTCTAATGAGTAATTTCCTAGTTCGTTAGCCGGCCATACTAGTCCTACGCGAACGTTCTATGAAAACGCATCCGCAGATTCATCGCCAGGGAGCCGTGCGAATCCGCCGTGTGCTGAACAGTTCGTATTGGTGGTATATGGTGGCCTCACTGTAAGTCAATTGTATTCAGAATATATTGCTCAGGTGTGTGGTGAAAATATTACATCAAGAGTCGAATTGAAATGTCTACATTTGTTTGTGTATTTGCATATAAATGTATATATAACTTATCAATCTATATGTATACGTGTATATCTATATGCAAATATACATAATGTATATATGTATATGTCCATGTATTATATGTATATATATAAATGTGTGTGTGTGAGTGTGTACACGCATGTGTTTTTATAGAATTGTAGTAAAGAGACAGGTTTATAAATAAGTATCGAAAGGGATCAATTTTAGTCTTTATTGCAAGCTCAGAGGCAGGTTTTCAGTTCTAGTCAGTCACACTTTGCACGAGATTCCAGCCTTTGACTCTTGACAGCTAATCTCTGCTCAGGGAAAGGGAATCACAGTTGCATTTCCTCATGGTTGTGGATGTGAATTAGAATGTGTAATGGTTGAATGATTGTTCAAGATGAGAAAGGAACATCAAGTAAATTCATTGATTATAATTGTGATTGAGTATAAAATGAGTGATGTGAGGTTTTATCTAGCATGAGAAGACGGTGTCGAGCATGACGAAGAGATCCTCCCTTGAAAGGACACACTTGTCGAATCGGACGCTGCACGCCTTGGGGTCGTCCTTGGCGAGGGCGATGGCCTGGTCGTACTCGATGCGGGAGGACTTGAGGTTGTCGGGATTCTCGAAGGCCGTCTTGAAGGTGGACATGGATGGTGAGGCTGTGGGCGTCGCCTCGATCTCGCACAGCAACTTGGCGATGCAGCCGGCCGAATCCAGTTCCTTGGCGACGGCCACCTTTGGAGGAAATATATGGGATTAGATACACTCCGCGCAGTGCGTAAATATTGATTGTGTTCGTGAAAGAACGATTTAGTTATATATTTTGTCCATTTCATGCTAACAGCTTGAGGTATGAACCGTCTTAACATCTTCAGTACATACCTCAACTTCATCGTCGATCTCCATAGAATCGACGTCCCTCCTGTAACGGCGCTTGAGATGCTTCCCGATAAGAACTCCCTTGAGCACTGCCAGGGCGCCCACGCCCAAAGCTGCCGCTGCAGAAGCAGTGACAGTGGTAGCGGCGATGGTCCCGGCTGCGGCGGTGGTTCCCAAGAGGATGAGAGACTCGGAGGAGGCCCAGAGGCCGCACAGGAGGAGAGCGACGAACACGCGAGAGTTCATGGTTATATTGTGGTTGAAGCTGAAGAAAGAATTTAGTGGTTTAAAAAAAGATATATATATATATATAGAATATATATATATATATATATATATATATATATGTAAGAAAATATTTTATGTCGATAAAATGTTATCATTAAGAGTACAGTCCATGATCGGTATTTACATATCACCATCGACACTAAAAGAAGTAACAGAGATATTTCTAAAAAGTGGTCCACTGTCCGCCCCCGTACCTGCTTGTGTTCCGGCAAGGGCGCACAGGATTCTGACGGCGATCCTTGCGCCTCTCCCCGTATTTATGGCGCTGGGAAGTACCTGCGGAAGGTGAAGGACCCCCTGATGGGGGAAATCGGGTAAGTTCACCCACTTAATGTTATCCTGGTGTGTGTGAATACCATATACGGAAGAGCTTTTCGCTATTTTTTTCTTATGATTAGATAAAAAGCACATCTATTTTGGAAACGTGTCCCAAGACGTTTGATTTCCACAAGATATAATTTTCACAGCAAATAAATGCTTATATATAGTTTTAGAGCCTGTATCTTATATTGGCTTACAATGCATTTTTTCACTTCCATAACTTGTATCCTGGAGGACTACGAACTTACAGCCAGTGTATTATTTGTGCTATTGATTTCAAAGGATATAAGTGAAAGGAAATCAGCATAGCTGAACCTTCGGCATTACCTGCCCATGCCAAATAAGTCCTAGGACAAAGGCGATTTTTGGACGATTTCTCAGGGTAAAAACACGGAAAACAAGGTATTGTAACGATTGCCATAGAACTTGGCATGGGTGCACACGCATGTATATATCGTATATATATATATATATATATATATATATATATATATATATATATATATATATATATATATATATATATATACATACATACATATATATACACACACGCACATATATATATGGACATATATCTATATGTATATATATGAGTATATTATATTCACTAATGACGTAGTGGCGATATTCCCAACGTTTTCTATATGTATCATGATAATGTTACCAATAGCGATAACGATAATTATAATGATAGTGATAATGATAAAGATAATGATTATGATAACAACTGTAATGAAAATGGTAGTAATGGTAGTGATAACGATGATAATAACTTTAATGACAAAAGAAATAATAATCGTAATGATAAAGAGGTGAATCATATTAGTAATAGCATCAATAATGTTGATAAAATTGATAATGTTAATGTTGATAACATAGAAAATGTTAATAATATGATGATAATGTTGTGTTAATAATATGATGTTAATAATGTTGTGTTAATACTATTAATGATAATGGTATTGATATTAATGCAATAATGACAATAAAGATGATGATAATGATAATATAATCTAACATGGCCTCACTCTTTATATATATATTTATACATGTCCGTGTGTGCGTGCGAGCGCGCGTGTGTATATGTATATATTTTTATATATATGCATGTGTACATGCATATATATCTCTACCTATCTACACAGCATGTGTATTTCCGTCCACTTTGGTTCTCTCAAAACAAAAGATTTCCCGAAAGGTCGTTCAGGTATTACTTTGTCGTACTCATCCGCAGATTTGCAGCTGTCTTTTATATCTCCTTTGGCCGGCTGGTCTGCTGAGGTTAGCTGTCTCGGCAACCTAGCTAATCGCCTGCTGTTGTCGCCATGTGAAAAAGGAAAATGGAGTTTGAGAACTTATAAAGTAGGCATATATATAATGTTATATATATATTTATATAACATTAAATATATGTGTGTACATATATAGATAGATAGATAGGTATATATGTATAGTATATCCAGTATTGATGTAGTTGCGATATTTCCGACTTTTTCTGTATGTATTATGATGATAATATCAGTTATGATATCGGTAATTATAATGGTAGTGATAGTGATAAATGACAATAATGATAAACATTGAGAATGGTAGTAATGCTAATAATAATAGCGATAATGATGATCATAAAAACTGTAAGAATTATAGTAATAATGGTAATGATAATGATGTGAATTATGTTAATAATACTTATGATACAAATTACAATAGCATTAATGGCGTTAATGATATATATAATGTTAATATTTATAGCGATAATGGTACTGGTGATTATAATGACAATGATGATAAAGATAATGTTTATAATGATAGAATCTGGGGTCTCCCTCCATCGAATGCTTTTAACATGGAATAAAAAGCTCACCATATATATATATATATATATATATATATATATATATATATATATATATATATATATTGATATATGATGATGCGTGTGCATGTATGTGCGTGTTTATGCATATGTACATATGCATAACACTCTACCTAAACTTCTCTATAAACTCTAAAGATTTTCCAAAAGGTTGTAACGTTTTACTTTGTTATAGGACTCATCCATATATCTGCAGATGTGTGCCTATTTTCTCTCCCTTGGCCCGGCTGGTCTGCTGAAGTTAGTTGTCTCAGCAACCTAGCAATCGGCTGCTGTTGTCGCCATGTGGAAAAGTAAAATGGGGATTTCCGAAGTTATGAAATAGGTGTGTCTATGATGTAATCTGAAGGATATTAAACGGAACAATGGTAGGGTTCAGTAGAAGACAAGAAGGATATCCAATCAGGCAAAGGTGGCAAAGGCAACTGAAGGTCCTGCAGGATACCTCGTCAACACAAAAAGTGGCCAGCATGATATGGCCAAAACCATCCATCCCCTAGGAAATGAACTGTGAACAAAATCAAAGAATCGATAGAGATGGTCTATATGTGCGCGCACACATTTATACATGCATACACATACAAACATGTATATAAATATATAGGTAGACAGATATTTTTATATATTACATTACTTATATGCGTATTTAGCGAAGGATTGGAAAATAAAGGTAATTTTTCGGAGAAATATGATTTATTTCACTTGATGGTAAGCAAGAATGAATAGCGTTATGAACACTGCAGATATTCACTGTGACTCTCAGGTCCAGTCAGTGACAGTCTGAAAGCTACCTTCGGTCACAGTGACGACTCCGATCCACTCAGTCTGCCTGCGTGTATGCATGGTGATGGTGTGATTGTGAGGTGCTTAGTGTAAGAATGCGGTGCTCATGACTAGCATGAGAAGGTGGAATCCAGCATGAAGGAGAGATCGTCCCTGGAGAGGACGCACTTGTCGAAGAGGGCGCTGCAGGCCTTGGCGTCTTTCTTGGCGAACTTGGAGCCGAAGGTGATGGCCAGGTCGTAGACGCCTCGGGATCCCTTGAGGTTGCTGTTGTTGTCGAAGGCGGTCTTGAAGGTGGACATGGCTGGCGTGAGCTGGTCAGCGGACATGGCCTCGATTTCGCACAAGAGCTTGGCCACGCAACCAGCAGAGTCCATCTTCTGGGCCACAGCAATCTGTTGGAGTGAAAAGAATATTAGTAAAGTCCAGAATTCCTTTATGTATGTGCCTTTCATTCCACATATACATAATTGCACAATAATTTTGTGAATGTAATTGATATAAGCGTTAACTTACTTCTGTTGCAACGTCCTCCTCCATGGAATCGACGTCCCTCCTGTAACGGCGCTTCAGATGCTTCCCGATAAGAACTCCCTTGAGCACTGCCAGGGCGCCCACGCCCAAAGCTGCCGCTGCAGAAGCAGTGACAGTGGTAGCGGCGATGGTCCGGCTGCGGCGGTGGTTCCCAAGAGGATGAAGACTCGGAGGAGGCCCAGAGGCCGCACAGGAGGAGAGCGACAAACACGCGAGAATTCATGATGGTGGCGGAGTCTGTGAGGAGAAAAGTTGACAGTGAGGCTACGCAGAAAGCTAAAATCGTCAGAAGTCGACGACCTGAGACATATTCAAGAGTCTCACAGGAAACAATTTCAGAAGAACCAGAAAAGAGGATCTTTGTCCCTTACCTGCTTGTGTTCTGGAGCAGTGAGAGGACGAGTGTGATGGCGGTTCCTGGCAGAGCGCGATATTTATAGCGAGTGGACGGAGGCAAGGGGGGTGAAGGACCTGATCCTGGGTGAGAGGGAAAGCGAACGTATCCTATGGTGCAGGTAAGGCCTATTGACGTTAATTAGTATAGTATTTCAATCCTTACGTACGTGCTTCCTCAACGCACAAATGTGCTTGTATCTGCTTCTCTGAACGTTCGTTACAAGACATCGCTTTATATGTATTTGTATGCACATTTTAAATCCACTGACGCACGTGTATGGGTGTGTGCATATATATATATATATATATATATATATATATATATATATATATATATATATATATATATGTTATATGTATATAGATAGCGGTTAGATGGATTTACACAAACACATACATACATACTTGCACACACACACACACACACACACACACACACACACACACATATATATATATATATATATATATATATATATATATATATATATATATATGTGTGTGTGTGTGTGTGTGTGTGTGTGTGTGTGTGGCGTGCACATATATACATACATACATACACATGTGTATACATATGTATGCATACATATATACAATTACATAAACACATACACATATGTGTATGTAACTGTATACAGGTATATGTATATAAATATACGTACAGATCTTTATATCTTTATTAGTTTACGTACTTGTATATGTAAATGTATATATATACATATATATCCATATA
The DNA here is from genome assembly GCF_003789085.1 of Penaeus vannamei. Taxonomy (NCBI): domain Eukaryota; kingdom Metazoa; phylum Arthropoda; class Malacostraca; order Decapoda; family Penaeidae; genus Penaeus; species Penaeus vannamei. The sequence continues at coordinate 256,999 of NW_020869753.1, read as the reverse complement.
TATACATGTATATGTGTATGTGTGTGTATATATGTGAATATATACGCAAAAGTTTATATAAAAAGTATATATATACCTTTCTGAACGTGCTTTTCAAAAAAATTATGAGATATGTTTGGATATACTCATGTATTTTGTTGTAATATAATGTTATATATGTATATATATTTTTGTCAACCTGCATGTCTATCTATCTAAATCATGTAAATTTCTAATCATAAAAACAATAATATTAATATATAGATTTATATATATAAATTTTCTATATACATTATTATATATATATATATTATATATATATATATATATATATATATATATATACATATGTGTGTATGTGCAAAAGAATCATGAAGTATTCCTCGTATTACAATATACTCTAAGGCCACAGCATTTTTTTTTCTTGAATAGGCCCGCCGACATTTATTTCTAAGAAAAAAAAAAAAAAATCCGATTATTTTTTTCAAATTTCCCGATATTGACGTCCGCGAATGAAATAGAATGAATAAATAAAAATTTGTCTATGATTCATTGTGTATGGTATCGTTTCTCCCGTCCCCAAAACAAAATAAAATATATTTTGGCGTAAATACCTTTGCCATGTCTGTTGTCTATCGTGCCCGTGGTCGGTGGTTTTCTGATCAGTACTGGCGTATTTCGCATTATACTGAATTTCATTTCATATCCAGAAAGTCCTTTTCCTACCTGTATATGGTATTATATATATTATATATATATATATATATATATAATATATATGTGTGTGTGGTGTGTGTGTGTGTGTGTGTGTGTGTGTTTTTTATTTTATTTTATTTATTTTATTTTATTTTTTTGAATTTATAATATTCTGGTTGAAAGCATTCTTAATTTGTATTCAATCCTAGAAGACTTGCAGTAAGATAGAATTTACTTCCTCCAGTGGGGTCTGGAACTGATACATTCCTTTACTTCTGATCTTTGGAAGGTAGGAGGTACACTTGTCTTATTTTGGTGCTGGGGATTTTTTTTCCCCTCCGCCGATATTTTCATCATCAACAGACTTGCCTGCTATTCAAGGAAAAAATTGCCGTGGCCTA
>NW_020869753.1:249206-253323 GCF_003789085.1 Penaeus vannamei | reverse complement strand
TTGATCGTACCGATGCGGCGGAGGACTTCCGAGCAGTTGTCGGATTCTCGAGAAGGCCGTCATTGAAGGTTGGACATGGATGGGGTGAGGCTGTCGGCGGGCGTCGCCTCGATCTCGCACAGCAACTTGGCGATGCAGCCGGCCGAATCCAGTTCCTTGGCGACGGCCACCTTTGGAGGAGGAAATATATTATTAGATACACCGCGCAGTGCATATCATGTGTTGGTGAGAAGCACGTTTAGATTAGATACACCGCGCAGTGCGTATCTAGAAATATAATTTGTCCATCTGAACTTGCAATATGAACATTCCTCTTAACATCGTCAGTACAAACCTCAGCTTCATCGTCGATCTCCATAGAATCGACGTCCCTCCTGTAACGGCGCTTGAGATGCTTCCCGATAAGAACTCCCTTGAGCACTGCCAGGGCGCCCACGCCCAAAGCTGCCGCTGCAGAAGCAGTGACAGTGGTAGCGGCGATGGTCCCGGCTGCGGCGGTGGTTCCCAAGAGGATGAGAGACTCGGAGGAGGCCCAGAGGCCGCACAGGAGGAGAGCGACGAACACGCGAGAGTTCATGGTTATATTGTGGTTGAAGCTGAAGAGAATTTCAGTGGTTTAAATATATGTAAGAAAGATATGCGGGATGCATTATTTATGCCATAAAAAATTAAGATATTGCGTCTATGATCGGTATTTACATATCACCATTGACACTAAAAGAAGTAACTATTTCTAAAAAGTGGTCCACGAGTCCCTCCCCCTTACCTGCTTGCGTTTCCGGCGAGGGCGTACAGGATTCTGCTTCGACCCCAGCGCCTCTCCCCGTATTTATGGTGCTGGGAAGGACCCACAGAAGGTGAAGGACCTCGTTCCTATCTGATGGAGGGAATCGCACAAGTTTACCCAAATGTAACGACTGGTCACCCATTTAATGTTTCCTGGATGTGTGTGAGTACCATATTACGCCAAAGAAGCTGCATTCCATAGCACGAGAAAAAAATTAACAAAAAATCTTTATTAAATCAAACAAAAGGCATATTAATTTTGGAAATGTATCTCAAAGCTTTTGAATCTCATAAGATGTCTTATCCGTAATATCTTAGTCCTTATAGAGAGTTTTATACCTGTTGTTAATTATGTATAATCCCCCACCAAAATAAGAGAAAAGAACACTGTCCCAAAGTATTTGTTTACAAGGCTTTCTTGCACTCCAAATCTCGTCGCTTGGAGGCCTTCGAACTTATGGTCAGTGCATTATTTATGCCATTGATTTCAAAGGTTACCAGGGAAAGGAAATCAGCATAGCCGAACTTTGTGTTTTCACTGACCTTTCCCAAAAGGTCTTGGGACACGGGCGATTTTTGGATGATTTTTCAGGGTAAAAAAGAACAAAAGGTATGTGAACGATGTTCATACAACTGTGCATATTGCAGACACACGCACACTCACACGCGTATGCATATACTCGTTTATATATGTGTGCAGTATATATACAATATATATATATATATATATATATATATATATATATATATATATATATATATATATATATATATTCAGTATTGATGTATGGCGATATTCCCGACGGTATCTATATGCATTATGATAATGATACCAGTTATGATAACTATGATTATAATAGTGATAATGATAGAAATGAAGATGATCATAATAACTGCAGTGACAATGATAGTAATGGTAATGATGTTGATGACAGTAATACTAATAATTATAATTACAATAGGAAAAAGTAATAATGATAATGATGATAATCATAATGATAATGATAATCGCAACGGTAATGTTGATAATAATATTAATCATGCTAATAATCTTGATGACGCTGATAATATGATAATGATAATAATAAAGATAATAATGGTAATAGAAGCTGTTTTCAAAACATATTTTTGATCTGGTGTGTTCCTCCTTCGAATGCTTCTATGGCATATTCTAAACTGTCTATATAAGTATATATGTTTGCATGTGTATGCATGTATACATATTTGCATATGTACATATACATATCTATCGACCTAATTGACTCTACGTATATTTACATTGCATATGATGCGTATTTCCGTCAATGCAGGTTTCCTGAAAATATAGAGATTACCTCACACATTTTACCTTGCTGTAGTACTCATTCATAGATCTGCAGTTGTGCCTTTTATCTCCCCTTTGACCCTGCTGGTCTGCTGAGGTGAGCTGTCTCGGCAACTGATCGCCTGCTGTTGTCGCATGGGGAAGAGTGAAAGGAGGATTTTCGAATTTATGGAATAGGTGTCTCCGTGATAAACTGTGAGAGAAGAAACGGGACATCACTTTGTTCAGTAAGAAGACAAGAAGGGCATCCAGTCAGTTAGGCAAGGGTGGCAAAGCCAATTCAAGAGTACCTCAACACAGAGAGTGGCCAGTGATGCCAAAACCATCCGTCCCCTGGGAAATGAGCAGTGTAACAAAATTATATTTCATATACAACATGCACATATACATACACACACACACACACACACACACACACACACACATTATATATATATATATATATATATATATATATATAATATATATATATGTATTTATAGAGCATATATATGTTTATATATGCAACGTATATGTAGTATATATATATATCAGGATATATATACTATATATATAAAGGTATATTTATGGTATATATGTATATATATCAGTATATATATACTATATATATAAAGTGTATTTATGGTATATGTATATATATCTATATATATATATAAAGGTATATTATGGTATATATGTATATATCAGGATATATATTCTATACATATAGTATAAAACTATACATATATATGGATATATATATATATATATATATATATATACATATATATGTATATATACACATGATGATATATGGATGAATATAGTTATATATTACATCACCACTTGCATGCATATTTAGCGAAGGATTGGAAAATAAATGTAATTTCTCGGAGAAATATGATTTATTTCATTTGATGGTCAGCAAGAATGAATAGCGTTATGAACACTGCAGATATTCACTGTGACTCTCAGGTCCAGTCAGTGACAGTCTGAAAGCTACCTTCGGTCACAGTGACGACTCCGATCCACTCAGTCTGCCTGCGTGTGCGCGTGATGATGGTGTGATTGTGAGGTGCTTAGTGTAAGAATGCGGTGCTCATGACTAGCATGAGAAGGTGGAATCCAGCATGAAGGAGAGATCGTCCCTGGAGAGGACGCACTTGTCGAAGAGGGCGCTGCAGGCCTTGGCGTCTTTCTTGGCGAACTTGGAGCCGAAGGTGATGGCCAGGTCGTAGACGCCTCGGGATCCCTTGAGGTTGCTGTTGTTGTCGAAGGCGGTCTTGAAGGTGGACATGGCTGGCGTGAGCTGGTCAGCGGACATGGCCTCGATTTCGCACAAGAGCTTGGCCACGCAACCAGCAGAGTCCATCTTCTGGGCCACAGCAATCTGTTGGAGTGAAAAGAATATTAGTAAAGTCCAGAATTCCTTTATGTATGTGCCTTTCATTCCACATACACATAATTGCACAAGTATATTTTTGTGAATGTAATTTCTATAAGCGTTAACTTACTTCTGTTGCAACGTCCTCCTCCATGGAATCGACGTCCCTCCTGTAACGGCGCTTCAGATGCTTCCCGATAAGAACTCCCTTGAGCACTGCCAGGGCGCCCACGCCCAAAGCTGCCGCTGCAGAAGCAGTGACAGTGGTAGCGGCGATGGTTCCGGCTGCGGCGGTGGTTCCCAAGAGGATGAAGGACTCGGAGGAGGCCCAGAGGCCGCACAGGAGGAGAGCGACAAACACGCGAGAATTCATGATGGTGGCGGAGTCTGTGAGGAGAAAAGTTGACAGTGAGGCTACGCAGAAAGCTAAAATCGTCAGAAGTCGACGATCTGAGACATTCAAGAGTCTCACAGGAAACAATTTCAGAAGAACCAGAAAAGAGGATCTTTGTCCCTTACCTGCTTGTGTTCTGGAGCAGTGAGAGGACGAGTGTGATGTTGGTTCCTGGCAGAGCGCGATATTTATAGCGAGTGGACGGAGGGTAGGGCGGGTGAAGGACCTGATCCTAGCTGAGGGAAAGGGA
>NW_020869753.1:236706-246706 GCF_003789085.1 Penaeus vannamei | reverse complement strand
GGGGTGAGGCTGTCGGCGGGCGTCGCCTCGATCTCGCACAGCAACTTGGCGATGCAGCCGGCCGAATCCAGTTCCTTGGCGACGGCCACCTTTGGAGGAGGAAAATATATTGGATTAGATACACCGCGCAGTGCATATCATTGATGAGAAGCACGTTTAGAAATATAATTTGTCCATCTGAACTTGCAATATGAACATTCCTCTTAACATCGTCAGTACATACCTCAGCTTCATCGTCGATCTCCATGGAATCGACGTCCCTCCTGTAACGGCGCTTCAGATGCTTCCCGATAAGAACTCCCTTGAGCTGCCAGGGCGCCCACGCCCAAAGCTGCCGCTGCAGAAGCAGTGACAGTGGTAGCGGCGATGGTCCCGGCTGCGGCGGTGGTTCCCAAGAGGATGAGAGACTCGGAGGAGGCCCAGAGGCCGCACAGGAGGAGAACGACGAACACGCGAGAGTTCATGGTTATATTGTGGTTGAAAGCTGAAGGAAGACATTTAGTGGTTTAAAAAAAAATACGTAAGAAAATATGCGGGATTCATTATTTACTGTCGATAGAATGTTATCATTCATACATTCTTACATATTCATGAGCACTATGTGTATATCACAATCAATACTAGGTAAGAGGTAAGAAAATATTTCCAAAAACTGCACCACAGGTCCCGCCCTCGTACCTGCTTGCGTTTCTGGCGATGACGCACAGGATTCTGGCTTCAACCCCGGCGCCTCGCCCCGTATTTATAGGTCTGGAAGGACCTGCACAAGATGAAGGACATCGTTCCTATCTGATGAGGGAATCGCGCAAGATTACCCAATGTAACGGCTGGTCACCCACTTAATGTGATGTATGAGGGAGTACCACATTATGCGCCAAAGAACTGCATTTCATAGCACGAAAACCTTTTTGCCATTTTTTCAATCAAACAAAAAGCACATTCATTGTGGAAATGTGTCCCAAAACTTTTGAGTCTCACAAGATATCATATCCTTAATATCTTAAAACTTACATACAGTTTCATATATATTGTTAATTATGTATAATCCTTCGTCAACAATAATAATAATAATAATAATAAAATCACTGTCCCAAAGTATTTGTTTACAAACGTTCGTGCCTTCCCAAATTTCGTAGCGTGGAGGGGTTACGAACTTCGGTCAGTGCATTATTTATGCATTTGATTTCAAAGGTTACCAGAGAAAGGAAATCAGCATAGCTGAACTTTGTGTTTTCACTGACCCTTCCCAAAAGCTCCTGGGACACAGGCGATTTTGGGTGATTTTACAAGTTAGAAAGAAACAAGTGGTATGTAAAATGATGTTTCATATAACTGCATATTACAAACATGCATCTTCATGAAGACCGACTTACCGTCCCTAGACACCCGCATTGATTTAATGGCAGCCCAGTTCCTTTCCAAGGTCTTGCAGGCAACCCGAAACTCATACTTAAGTACTCAGACGCCGACAGCAAGACTATCAGCTGTTTGCGGACAGCTCTTGACTCACACACACAGCCAGAGTGTTGATACGCTTCCACCTCAAAGAACCACTGCTTGCCAAGGGCATGGGCTCTCCTCACCCTGACTATAAAAAAAAACCCGCCATGGGCAAACAATTTGATCGAATTCTCAGTCCTAAGCCTGTCAAGGAGAAAAGATCAATACTCTATGCCAAACCTAAAGGCAAAAGTACAAAAGGTCATTGTTCAAATAACCACACTGCAAGCGCCAGCCTCGCAGCAAGGGGTACCACAACATCCATTAGGGTCACTGACAATGCCTCATCGCTCCAAGCTGAAACGGTCATGATCATGGAATCCCTGGTACACGCGTCCCTAAGGGATGGACACGTGGTCATACATACAGACTCTAGAGCAACCATTGACAGTCTACAGCATAGCATGCCCCAAGATAACATCTACGTTCTGACATCTATAATCAACATAGCCAAAAGAATCCTTGATCAGGGTATAAGAATCATCATAAACTGGGTTCCAAGCGACATAGGCATCTAAGGGAATGAGCTTGCTGAAAGACTAGCCGAAAAGGGCAGGGGTATGCCCGCAACCTTCATGATCGCTAAGGAGACTGAGCCAAAATTCCAAAGCTACAGCGTGTGCAGTTCTCCGGGGCATGCACAGAGAAAATATCACAAATTCGCTCGCTGCCAAGTGGTACTCAAATGCCACAGGCAATGAGCCACTGGCCCTTCCTACAAACATAAAAAGAGTTACCGGTCATACTGCACAGATTAAGACTAGGTTACCCATTCGTTTGGCAAATTTATTGATTACGTGGTTGTCAGAGAATGCAAGCATTGCGGCGAGCCTAACGCCACCCTATTACATTACTTGCAGCAGATTGTGAACACACGCAAATTCTGAGACATAGACACCCACCACAGCCGCCGGGCTGGTAAAAAAGGTATGCCACATGCTTATACCGTGGCAGCTGGATCGCTTGCTTGCAATCCAGCCACCACGATAAGCATACAGTTCAAAAGAAAACATTAGTCAACTAGAAATAGTTGACATAGGCCTAGCCACTCCAGAGAAAGGCGTGCGGAGTTAGTCTTCGTAAATCTAACTGAACTAAAACGCACACACACACGTATGCATATACTCGTTTATATATGTGAGTGCAACATATATACAATATATGTATATATCTATATATGTAGGTATATATATGTATAGTACATTCAGTACTGACATATAGCGATATTCCCGACGGTATCGATATGCATTATGATAATGATGCCATGATAACTATAATTATAATAGTGATACTCATAGAAGTGATAAGTTCAGTGACAATGATAGTAATAATGATGATTCCATTGATGATAGTAAACCTAATAACTGTAATGACAACAGAAAAAGGTAATAATGATGATAACAATCATAATAATGTTAATGATTTTAATACTAATAAACTTGATGCTGATATTGACAATGGTAATATTAATTTTAATGATAATAGAAACTGTTTTCAAAACAAAATTTAAAAAAGCTGTCTATATATGTATATATATATTTACATGTGAGTATGCATATATTTACATTTGTACATATACATATCTATCGACCCAACTGACTCTACGTATATACATTGCATATAACGCGTATTTCCGTCAATGCAGGTTTCTCAATACTATAGATTTCCTCAAAGGTTTCACACGTTTTCCTTGCTGTAGTACTCATTCATAGATTTGCAGGTTCCTTTTATCTCCCCTTTGACCCTACTGGTCTGCTGAGGTGAGCTGTCTCGGCAACGAATCGCCTGCTATTGTCGCATGGGAAGAGTAAAAGGAGGATTTTCGAATTTATGAAATATTTGTCTTCGTATATAAATCTGAGAGAAAAACGGAACAGTACTTTTGTTCAGTAGGAGGACAAGAAGGGCATCCAGTCAATTAGGCAAGGGTGGCAAAGCCAATTCAAGAGTACCTTGTCAACACAGAGAGTGGCCAGTGATGCCAAAACCATCCGTCCCCTGGGAAATGAGCAGTGAAACAAAATTATATTTCATATACACAGTCACATGCATATATACATACATATATTTATACAGTATATATATGTATTTATAGAGCATATATATATGTTTATATATGCAACGTATATATATATGTATATATATCAGTATATATACTATATAAATAAAGGTATATCTATGTATATATGTATATATACAATATAAAGGTATATCTATATATATATGTATATATATATATATATATATATATAAGGTATATTATGTATATATATGTATATATATATATCTTCTATACATATAGTATATACATATATATGGACATATATGTATATGTATATACTATATATATATATATATATATATATATATATATATATATATTATATATATATATATATATATATGTATATGCATATATGTGGATGAATATAGTTATATATTACATCACCATTTGTATGCGTATTTAGCGAAGGATTGGAAAATAAATGTAATTTCTCGGAGAAATATGATTTATTTCACTTGATGGTAAGCAAGAATGAATAGCGTTATGAACACTGCAGATATTCACTGTGACTCTCAGGTCCAGTCAGTGACAGTCTGAAAGCTACCTTCGGTCACAGTGACGACTCCGATCCACTCAGTCTGCCTGCGTGTATGCATGGTGATGGTGTGATTGTGAGGTGCTTAGTGTAAGAATGCGGTGCTCATGACTAGCATGAGAAGGTGGAATCCAGCATGAAGGAGAGATCGTCCCTGGAGAGGACGCACTTGTCGAAGAGGGCGCTGCAGGCCTTGGCGTCTTTCTTGGCGAACTTGGAGCCGAAGGTGATGGCCAGGTCGTAGACGCCTCGGGATCCCTTGAGGTTGCTGTTGTTGTCGAAGGCGGTCTTGAAGGTGGACATGGCTGGCGTGAGCTGGTCAGCGGACATGGCCTCGATTTCGCACAAGAGCTTGGCCACGCAACCAGCAGAGTCCATCTTCTGGGCCACAGCAATCTGTTGGAGTGAAAAGAATATTATTAGTAAAGTCCAGAATTCCTTTATGTATGTGCCTTTCATTTCCACATATACATAATTGCACAATTAAATTTTATGAAAGTAATTAATAAAAGCGTTAACTTACTTCTGTTGCAACGTCCTCCTCCATGGAATCGACGTCCCTCCTGTAACGGCGCTTCAGATGCTTCCCGATAAGAACTCCCTTGAGCACTGCCAGGGCGCCCACGCCCAAAGCTGCCGCTGCAGAAGCAGTGACAGTGGTAGCGGCGATGGTCCCGGCTGCGGCGGTGGTTCCCAAGAGGATGAAAGACTCGGAGGAGGCCCAGAGGCCGCACAGGAGGAGAGAGCGACAAACACGCGAGAATTCATGATGGTGGCGGAGTCTGTGAGGAGAAAAGTTGACAGTGAGGCTACGCAGAAAGCTAAAATCGTCAGAAGTCGACGACCTGAGACATATTCAAGAGTCACAGGAAACAAATTTCAGAAGAACCAGAAAAGAGGATCTTTGTCCCTTACCTGCTTGTGTTCTGGAGCAGTGAGAGGACGAGTGTGATGGCGGTTCCTGGCAGAGCGCGATATTTATAGCGAGTGGACGGAGGCAGGCGGGTGAGGACCTGATCCTGGGGGGTGAGAGGAAAGCGAACGTATCCTATGGTGCAGGTAAGGCCTATTGACGTTAAATTAGTATAGTATTTCAATCCTTACGTACGTGCTTCCTCAACGCACAAATGTGCTTGTATCTGCTTCTCTGAACGTTCGTTACAAGACATCGCTTTAATGTATTTTGTATGCACATTTTAAGTCCACCCCCAGACGCCGCGTTGGTATTTACTACATACATACTTTGCCNTTATCTAAATCATGTAATTTCTAATACATATATACACAAAGACACATGTATATATACGCATTTATATATACTGATTTATATATATAAATCCCTTTCTCTCTATATATATCTATATATAAAATACACTCACACATATGTGTATGTGCAAAAGAATTATGAAGTATTCCTCGTATCACTTCATACTCTAAGGCCACAGCATTTTTTTTCTTGAATAGGCCCGCGACATTTATTTCCAAGAAAAAAAAAAAAAGAAAATCCCGATTTATTTTTTCAAATTTCCCGCCGATATTGTGACGTCCGCGAAGAAATAGCAAATGAATAATATAAATAAATTTGTCTATGATTCATTGTGTATGGCATCGTTTCTCCGTCCCCAAAACAAAAATAAAATATATTTGGGTAAATACCTTACTCTCATGCGTCATGCCATGTCTGTTGTCTATCGTGCCCGTGGTCGGTGGTCGCTTCTGATCAGTACTGGCGTATTTCGCATTATGTTGAATTTCATTTCATATTTTTCCTACCTGTACAAAATGGAATATATATATATATATATATATATATATATATATATATATATATATATATATATATATGTCGATTTTTTCCCAAATTCTGGTTGAAAGAATTCTTAGTTTGTATTCAACTCCTAGAAGACTTGCAGTAAGGCAGAATTGTACTTCCTCCAGGTGGGGCTGGAACTGATACATTCCTTTACTTCTGATCTTTGGAAGGTAGGAGGTACACTTGTCTTATTTTGGTGTGCTGGGATTTTTTTCCCTCCCGCCGATATTCATCATCACCAGACTTGCCCGCTATTCAAGAAAAAAATTGCTGTGGCCTAAGCTATGTTTATGAATAATTCAATTTCATTTATAGGATTGCTCTAATGAGTAATTTTTCCTAGTTCGTTAGCCGGCCATACTAGTCCTACGCGAACGTTCTATGAAAACGCTTGTTTTGAATCCGCAGATTCATCGCCAGGGAGCCGTGCGAATCCGCCGTGTGCTGAACAGTTCGTATTCGGTGGTGGTATATGGTGGCACTGTAAGTCAACTGTATTCAGGCTCAGTGTGGTGAAAATATTACATCAAGAGTCGAATTGAAATATCTACATTTGTTGTGTTTTGCATATAAAATATATATATACTTATCAATCTATATGTATACGTGTATATATATGCAAATATACGTAATGTATATATGTATATGTCCATGTATTATATGTATATATAAATGTGTGTGTGTGAGTGTGTACACGCATGTGTTTTTATAGAATTGTAGTAAAGAGACAGGTAAATAAATAAGTATCGAAAGGGATCAATTTTAGTCTTTATTGCAAGCTCAGAGGCAGGTTTTCAGTTCTAGTCAGTCACACTTTGCACGAGATTCCAGCCTTTGACTCTTGACAGCTAATCTCTGCTCAGGGAAAGGGAATCACAGTTGCATTTCCTCATGGTTGTGGTTGTGAATTAGAATGTGTAATGGTTGAATGATTGTTCAAGATGAGAAAGGAACATCAAGTAAATTCATTGAGACAATTGCTTATATAAAATGAGTGATGGGTGAGTATAAAATGAGTGATGTGAGGTTTTATCTAGCATGAGAAGACGGTGTCGAGCATGACGAAGAGATCCTCCCTTGAAAGGACACACTTGTCGAATCGGACGCTGCACGCCTTGGGGTCGTCCTTGGCGAGGGCGATGGCCTGGTCGTACTCGATGCGGAGGACTTGAGGTTGTCGGATTCTCGAAGGCCGTCTTGAAGGTGGACATGGATGGGGTGAGGCTGTCGGCGGGCGTCGCCTCGATCTCGCACAGCAACTTGGCGATGCAGCCGGCCGAATCCAGTTCCTTGGCGACGGCCACCTTTGGAGGAAATATATGGATTAGATACACTCCGCGCAGTGCGTAAATATTGATTGTGTTCGTGAAAGAACGATTTAGTTATATATTTGTCCATTTCATGCTAACAGCTTGAGGTATGAACCTCTTAACATCTTCAGTACATACCTCAACTTCATCGTCGATCTCCATAGAATCGACGTCCCTCCTGTAACGGCGCTTGAGATGCTTCCCGATAAGAACTCCCTTGAGCACTGCCAGGGCGCCCACGCCCAAAGCTGCCGCTGCAGAAGCAGTGACAGTGGTAGCGGCGATGGTCCCGGCTGCGGCGGGTTCCCAAGAGGATGAGAGACTCGGAGGAGGCCCAGAGGCCGCACAGGAGGAGAGCGACGAACACGCGAGAGTTCATGGTTATATTGTGGTTGAAGCTGAAGAAAGAATTTAGTGGTTTAAAAAGTATATATATATATATATATATATATATATATATATATATATATATATATATATATATGTAAGAAAATATTTTATGTCGATAAAATGTTATCATTAAGATAGTACAAGTCCATGATCGGTATTTACATATCACCATCGACACTAAAAGAAGTAACAGAGATATTTCTAAAAAGTGGTCCACTGGTCCCGCCCCCGTACCTGCTTGTGTTTCCGGCAAGGGCGCACAGGATTCTGACGGCGATCCTTGCGCCTCTCCCCGTATTTATGGCGCTGGGAAGTACCTGCGGAAGGTGAAGGACCTCGTCCCCATCTGATGGGGGAAATCGGTAAGTTCACCGTTAATGTTATCCTGGTGTGTGTGAATACCATATACGGAAGAGCTTTTCGCTATTTTTTTTCTTATGATTAGATAAAAAGCACATCTATTTTGGAAACGTGTCCCAAGACGTTTGATTTCCACAAGATATAATATTCACAGCAAATAAATGCTTATATATAGTTTTAGAGCCTCTATCTTATATTGGCTTACAATACATTTTTTCACTTCCATAACTTGTATCCTGGAGGACTACGAACTTACAGCCAGTGTATTATTTATGCTATTGATTTCAAAGGATATAAGTGAAAGGAAATCAGCATAGCTGAACCTTCGGCATTACCTGCCCATGCCAAATAAGTCCTAGGACAAAGGCGATTTTTGGACGATTTCTCAGGGTAAAAACACGGAAAACAAGGTATTGTAACGATTGCCATAGAACTTGGCATGGGTGCACACGCATGTATATATCGTATATATATATAGTATATATATATATATATATATATATATATATATATACATACATATATATATATATATATATATATATATATATATATATATATATATATATATATACACACACACGCACATATATATATATATGGACATATATCTATATGTATATATATGAGTATATTATATTCACTAATGACGTAGTGGCGATATTCCCAACGTTTTCTATATGTATCATGATAATGTTACCAATAGCGATAACGATAATTATAATGATAGTGATAATGATAAAGATAATGAATAACAACTGTAATGAAAATGGTAGTAATGGTAGTGATAACGATGATAATAACTTTAATGAAAAGAAATAATAATAATCGTAATGATAAAAGAGTGAATCATATAGTAATAGCATCAATAATGTTGATAAAAATTAATAATGATAATGTAATAATATGATAATGTGTTAATAATATGATGTTAATAATGTTGTGTTAATACTATTAATGATAATGGTATTGATATTAATGCAATAATGACAATAAAGATGATGATAATGATAATATAATCTAACATGGCCTCACTCTTTATATATATTTATACATGTCCGTGTGTGCGTGCGAGCGCGCGTGTATGTATATTTTTATATGTGCATGTGTACATGCATATAGATCTCTACCTATCTACACAGCATGTGTATTTCCGTCCACTTTGGTTCTCTCTAAACAAAAGATTTCCCGAAAGGTCGTTCACGTATTACTTTGTCGTAGAACTCATCCGCAGATTTGCAGCTGTCTTTTATATCTCCTTTGGCCGGCTGGTCTGCTGAGGTTAGCTGTCTCGGCAACCTAGCTAATCGCCTGCTGTTGTCGCCAAAAAAAAGGAAAATTGAGAACTTATAAAAGTATATATATATATATATATATATATATAATATATAACATTATATGTGTGTACATATATAGATAGATAGATAGGTATATATGTATAGTATATCCAGTATTGATGTAGTTGCGATATTTCCGACTTTTTCTGTATGTATTATGATGATAATATCAGTTATGATATCGGTAATTATAATGGTAGTGATAGTGATAAAGATGACAATAATGATAACTACATTGAGAATGGTAGTAATGCTAATAATAATAGCGATAATGATGATCATAAAAACTGTAAGAATTATAGTAATAATGGTAATGATAATGATGTGAATTATGTTAATAATACTTATGATACAAATTACCAATAGCATTAATGACGTTAATGATATATATAATGTTAATATTTATAGCGATAATGGTACTGGCGATTATAATGACAATGATGATAAAGATAATGTTTATAATGATAGAATCTGGGGTCTCCCTCCATCGAATGCTTTTAACGGAATAAAAAGCTCACCATATATATATATATATATATATATATATATATATATATATATATATATATATATATATATTGATATGCATGCGTGTGCATGTGTGCGTGTTTATGCATATGTACATATGCATAACACTCTACCTAAACTTCTCTATAAACTCTAAAGATTTTCCAAAAGGTTGTAACGTTT
>NW_020869753.1:226706-231706 GCF_003789085.1 Penaeus vannamei | reverse complement strand
TTATACTAGAATGCATGGAACCGATAAATAAGTGAACTCTTCTCTGACATTATTATTACAAATGTTAAAGAAAAAACAACCTTGCTGATATATAAACTGGCATTACCAACGTTAAACGAGTATAGCAATATCTGTGTATGTCACCATTTTGACAATAAACTCCAAAGTGCATGGGCAAGAATAAGGTTGAAATATTTCCTTTGACAACAAATGGCGATGAATAAGAAAAATTATTTGGTCCAGTTCTTTTTTTAACTGATGAGAAATAAATAAATAAAATAACTGTTTGGACTGTCTCTTTGGTTTGAGGTAAACAATAATCCAGCATGATGGATATAATTTCCAGAGTCCGCGGTGTCCCGCCGGCGTCCATGCTGAGCTTGGATGTCGACTCCCTGTTCACCAAGGTCCTGCTTGATGACGATCCTCGTCTTCCTCTTCCCACCGACGTCTTCCTGTGTGTGTGGAGTCGAATTCCTTCTCCTTTGAGGATTGCTTCCACTCACAGACGTTCGGTGTTGCCATGGGCTCTCCTCTCTCCCCTGTTCTGGCTAACCTGTACATGGAGTTCTTCGAGTCGGAGCTCCTCCCTTCCATCTCCCCTCGTCCTTCCATGTGGCTGAGATATGTCGACAATGTCTTTGCTCTCTGGCTTCATGTCCCTGCCCTGTTTCCTGATTTCCTGTCACAGCTGATCTCTCTCTCTCCTTCCATCCGTTTCAAGGTGGATTGGGAGGTTGACGACAAGCTCCCTTGAAACCTATGCACAGTGGTATGTACATACACTTCTTCTCGTACCATCCACTGCATGTGAAGAGAGGGGTTGCCAACTTGCTGTTTCTTCGTGCCTTCCGCATCTGTGACCCCCAGTACCTGGATGGAGAGATCGACTTCCTTCGTCGTTCGTTCTCCAAACTGGGCTATCCTCGCCATGTCCTCGACTACCTCGAAGGTGGGCACCTATGCTGTTCCGTGTGCCTCCTGTGAAACAGGCGCCAGTCTTAATAAGCGTCTGTCTCAGTATAAGTACGCTGTATCCAGGGGACATAGCAACAAACTCTTCTGCCATCAGTGGGACACTGGCCATCAGATGGACTGGAAAACAGCACGCATTCTCTTCCCTTCCGCTGATGTCCATTCCCGCAGACTGGTGGAATCTTCTCTGATTAAGCTGCTGCCCAATTTCAACTTGAACAGCGGTTTTTCTCCTGCCGGTCACCCGTCACATAGACCGCCTGATCCTTCGACCTGACCTGACCCCCCTTTGCTTCCTTTCTCCTGTCCTCACCTGCCCCGTGTCTCCCGTGGTGCTTCGTCTCCTCTCTCCACCTGACCTGACCTCCCTTCGTTTCCGTTCTCCTGTCCTCACCTGCCCCGTGTTTCCCGAGTGCTTCTCCTCCCATCCCTCTTATACCACTTCCTCTCCCTTTCCTCCTCGCCAGGCCACTCCAGAGAAAAGGCCCGGCGAAGGGCGTAAATCTAATTGAACTGAACTGAATTTCCTCCTCAGACCCGAAGATAGAATCAAGGACGATTCCGAAACTGTTGTCTCACTTTCTTCAATAAATCTAGTTTGTGCATTGTTTTTTTTTTTTCTACCATAACAGTGTTTGCATTGATTCCTATCTATACAGTAAATATATATCCAACATAATGAATATAATCAAATAAATATATATCCTTTCTAGATGTGCTTAAAAACTGTTTTAGCTGTGACGATTATTTAAACAATCTCACTGTGTCTAGTTCTGTTTACATGGTATGTGGCCGAAAGAACCTGAAAAATAATGTTTAGCGCTCGCTGATTGGCTGAAATGCTTTACTAGAGCTCTCTGTTGGCTACCATTAGAATGCGTCGATTTACGATTGTAACTCAACATATCCAAATTACCATTTCTTCATGAATCCCGCTTTGCCATCCCTGGTAAACGAAATGGTAAATGACCGCTGGTAAACGCGTTTGTGAATTCGGCCTCTGGACAGCAAGGCTTTAAATGGCAGATTCGGGCCTGTAAACTGACTGCGAACACATACCGAAAGACCCAACTGAAGATGGAGAATCTTTGCAAAAACTTTCGGTAAGGTCGACCATCGAATTGTACACCATAAGATAAAGGACCTTGCAATCTGAGAATAAGTAGGAATATGGATACATGATATTCTAACAAATTGCAAATAAAATATGATTCTTAATATATCTCATTCTTATGCATCCCCTTTCAGGAGTGGAGTGCCACAAGGACTAATTCGGGCTGTTTCTAATTTAAACTTTGGGCATTAATGCAGATACCAAATACTCTAGAGTGATGTCCTTTGATGATTATATAAGGAGAAGTACACCAATAAATTATATAGAAGATGAAGACAAACCATGGGAATACTTACGAATCAATTGCACGCCGATAGATTTGGCCTACTTATGAGTAATGGTATGAGCTTTAGCCATGTCATTACAGAAAAAAGTTTGAGTAGATAATTAATGAAATTCAGGACATGTACTGCCACAATGGAAAACAGCAGTGATTGAAATGATTGAAAGATTGAAATCCTCAGTGCCAAATATGGAGTCAAGGTCTTTCAAAAGACATCACAAGAACAGGTTCAAAGTTTTTCCCCCTAAATCAATGTCAGGGCTTAGTTATCGAAAATTAAACAACTCAAGCCTTTGCTTTTACAAAGATGAAGAGAAAGAAGCTTTATTACATATGTAAGGAAGATCAGGTAAAAGAACGTAAATCAAAGCAAGAGGCTATCGTTCTGGAATAACCACAAACATCCAAATAAAAAGATGCAAGTAAAGATTCTTAATTAAAGGGCCAATACTCTTTAATATGCCATAGATAGAAACAACTCGAAGCATTCTGGAAGCATTTCACCGACTGCGATAAAAGTCTGAGACAGAATAAAATCCTCTCCCTCATCAAGCTCAGTGTCTAGGAGCTGAAAAAAGATAAGCGGTCCCCAGAATGGCCCTGGCATGAGCCACCCGAAGGGTAACCAAGTAAATACTATTACTACCACTACCACTGAGGATGATGACGAAGAAACTGTTGAGGATGATGCTGATGGCGGTGATTATGATTCCGCCCTCACACATATGTGTGTGGGCGTTATTTCATTTTGAATGCCAGACTCATTTCTAATTGTCCTCTTAGTTGCAAAAGTCAGTGTTCTCAACAATTGGTTAAATATGGAAAGACACTGTTTGTTTATTTATAGGGAATGTCCGAAAAATGGGGAGTGGGGGGTGATGGCCCCCCGTCCCCCATTTTCCTACGCCTATTTTATTATACATATGTGTGTATTATATACACAAACAAATATGTGTGTGTTATATACGGAGAGACACGTTTGTGTGTGTGTGTGTGTGTTATATACACAGAAACATATGTGTGTGTGTGTTATATACACAGAAACATATGTGTGTGTGTGTTATATACACAGAAACACAGATGTGTGTGTGTGTTATATGCACAGAGACATATATGTGTGTGTGTGTGTGTGTGTGTGTGTGTGTGTGTGTGTTATATGCACAAAGACACATATGTGTGTGTTACATGCGTGTGTGTGTGTGTGTGTGCGTGTGTGTGTGCGTGTGTGTGTGTGTGTGTGTGTGTGTGTGTGTGTGTGTGTGTGTGTGTGTGTGTGTGTGTGTGTGTGTGTATATATACATATATGTATATATATATATATATACATATATGTATATATATATATACATGTGTGTGTGTGTGTGTGTGTGTGTGTGTGTGTGTGTGTGTGTGTGTGTGTGTGTGTGTGTGTATGTATATATATATATATATATATATATATATATATATTATATAGTATATATATATATATATATATAATATATATATATATATATATATATATATATATATATATATATATATATATATATATATATATATATATATATATGAATGTGTCTGTGTGCTCAAATATCTTCCCCACGCCAAACATAAGCCTTGAAAATCCAATTCAGCCAACTTTACATACTAATTAATTGAGTGAAATGAAATATTCCCAAATGAGCGTCATTACCCTGGAGTTACTGCTTTGTTCACGACTACCTCCGGGATAATTCTCGTGCTTTGTTTCGCAAGCAATTCCGTTTTTTCAGTCTTCATGTGTAAATAAAGGGATAAACTTTAGCTGGTGTTTTTTTTCTTCCTATTGTTGTTGCTATGGCTTCGGGCGCTTGTGATATTCCTTTCCGTGCGGAGAGCATTTATGCACCAGACGTGCTCGTATGTGCTGAAATAATGTGTATATACACCCGTATGCTTACGAGTTATACTGTGCATGTTTATATTTATGCTTGTTATTTCTGTAATTTTGATTTTAAACCAAATCTATGAAAGACATATGGTGAAGAATTAAATATTTAAGACTTCTATATCTGAGAGGTCAGACGCCTACCAATCATGCCGTCGTGCTGACCAGGATAAAGCCCCCTATGCTCGTGACCTCCAACCTTCTTCTTGACCTCTAAGAACACCAGCGAATCACCGTCCCACCTGAATGCTGCTCCCTCCTGGAGGACACCACCCAAGGCCTCCTGCTGGGCCTACCCGCCGCCCGGGCCTCTCTTCCCCAGCACGGCACCGTCTTCAACCTCCGCCCAAGCTGCCATCTTTAATAAGGACTGCAGCCGGACCGTGCGCAGGGAAATCCCTGACAATACATCTAGGAGTAATGAACTTGAGAATCCTGTAACGGATAAATGTTATTTTCAAATAGACAGTTACAAGCGCATTGCCAGTTAAGGATCGTTCAGTAAGATATGGCGGACTTAAATGAGGTAATCTGTACAGTTGGGCTCCATTATAGAATACTAGTTACGGTTAATGGTAAACCAGTGATTTTTTTCTATACACGAGAAGTACTGTGGGGCTTCGCTTCCAATTTTAATACGGCCTATCCAGCTGTACACACAGACGCACACATTATGCATGTATAATATATATTACACACACACACGCGCGCACACTCAA
>NW_020869753.1:206706-209206 GCF_003789085.1 Penaeus vannamei | reverse complement strand
TGAACGTAAATAAATGAACACAAATGCAGGGAAATCTTCTCATTAATTTTGATTCACTTACCAAACAATGTATGAATGATGAACTACGCATTCACTCCACTCACTCACCTTTCATATAACAGGTTAATCCTAATCCTATATTATAGTATATTTCACAACTTGCCCAATAGTTATTTCATTACCCGTATTTTCGCGCTGCATTTTTATTACTTCAGTCTTATGCATTCAGCACTTAGGTGTAGTTTATAGCACTCAGAACTTACCAGTTTGATAAGAAATAGAACAATTTGGTTTATAACACTTCTAAACAGGAATTCTTTCAAAGGAGCACGTTCATTTCAACTTTTGGTGAACAGAGATCACATTACCATACACCATGTTAGGCCTAAGGCACCTGCTACAACCAGAAATAGCCTTGAGTGGAATTATATCCATATGGATGCAAGTATTCCATTCAGCAGTCACACCTCTCATTCGCTAGGTTTATACCTCTTCCCCTGCCTTTCACCAGTCCTACCAATCCCATTTAAATGTCTCCCCCCTATCAGAATGCCCTCTATCTCTATCCAAAAATCCCCAACCACCCTCCCTTCCTGATGTACCCGTGGCCAGCGACCCTCCAAGCTCCCTCCCCTCCAGCCTATCTCCCCTCTTTCCCCACCCCAGTGACCAAGCGGGCAGTTCTTGAACAACCCACAAGCTGACAAGAAAATCGAAGCATCTACACAAGTAACGCTTGGGCGAAGCTTTGAGGAAAAACAAAAAAGATGTCAAACAATCAAAAGGAACACGAGTCTAATAGCCAGAGGTGATGCAACGCCGGGAATCCCTTACACTGCATCCCCAGCTACAGTAGTGTCAACGGTCGTGATCAACAACCACGCAGGGAAAGCATCCAGACACAAATGAAGAAGACATCGAAGAAAATCTCGAACAGTTTTGAAAATATACCAGGTGTAAAAGCTCACAAGACGACAATGAGCCATAATTATCATTAGTTTCACAGTAAAAGGTCGAGAAATAAACCCTGAATTATTTTTAGATTGAGATGCCTTCCCAAGGAATGTGTTCCTAAATAGAAACAAGTACAATCATGATCAGAGGGTTCGCCAAGCCACTGCCATCAGCAGAATAGATCACATAAATACAGTCTCCTTGCCCATTTTGATAAGATAGAAATGTTCATAATGTAGAGAATATTTGATATATTATATATAAGTGAAACTAGTCTTCACCAATGTTTCCGTTACTCATTGTAGGCACGCAGCTTATAGTAACCTCTGAAAAAGGTTTTCCAGAAATGTCACTGAACAAGAAACCTCTTTTCATCCTGGGGTGATCTAAGGGGTGATTTAATAGGCGCAGTTGGTAAATGATAAAAAAAGGGTCACAGAAAACCCTTCAAACGGAACGGACATAATTCTCCATACAAACGTCATCCCAGGCAATGTGCCGAAGTAACTGATTTGAAATGACCCCTCAGGCTGATTATAAACCAAAGAAATGAAACGTGAGATAACTTATTGAAGGAGCCAAAACCGATTAGTCTAGAAATAAATTAACTAAGATCAGTTACTTTATTTTTAAAACATAGGGGATAGTTAAAAATGTGACAAACAAACGTCACAGAAATCTAAATCCGCAAGAGCCTAACAAGAAAACAGATAGTATCTCTCGGTGTTCCACAATGTTCTACATTAGGCCCAACCCTGTTCACAATATTCATAAATAATCTGTCAACCACAGCCCAAACTTAGCTTCTTGTTTAATACTCTGATGATTTACGAATTCTCCATAGTAATTCTATAAACAACTTCGATGAATTAATAATAATAATAATAATGATAATAATAATAAAATATAGGCGTACACATTGATATATTTATGACATTTGACCACCATGTCAACAACATCTAAAGCTGAAACTTGTGCCATCATTTCCAGTGGCAATGAGGGTGTCGTGCAACGCAACGCGACTCGCAAAAGCTGTCTCGTGATCTCAAGGGAGACACGTCGCTAAACTGTGGTAATGGGAATGGCCGCAGTTGATGCGTTGTTGTTTTACCGTACCGTAATTTTTCTCTGGTACACAGTATTTTGGAATATAATATCCTAGATGGCTTTTGGCATCTTGTGGTAGGCTGTGGTTTGTTATAGATATCCAATAAAACAACGCGACATGTGAGGTGTCCCGTTTGCTGTATGCGTTGGAAAAGATGGCATAGGATATCCTTTATACAAACACTAGTTCTCAGTGTGATTGATTATGGCTCAGAAAAATGGGGTACAACAAATAGAGGTCAAATTCAGAAGATTCAACAACTACAAAACCTTGCAGCGAGAGTATCACAGTAATGTAAATAAGTATGACCACATTACCCTACACATAAACAAAGTTGGCTAAATGTACATTACAATTGCAACTAGATACTTACATACTATTTCATAAGCTAATACGTTTATTTGATTATTATTATTAAAAGTGACTATTAACCTTACC
>NW_020869753.1:186244-191244 GCF_003789085.1 Penaeus vannamei | reverse complement strand
CCTCCATCCGTCTTCCTCTCTTTTCCTCTCCCCCCCCTTCTAACTTACCTCCCACCCCTCCATTCATGTTCCCTCATCTCTGCATCCATTTCCTTTCTCCTCCATCCATCTTCCTCTCCTTTTTCACTCTCCCTCCTCCCTACCACTCCAGTTCCATATTTCTCCTCATTTTGTTTCTCTTCCCTTTCTAATTTCGATCATTTTCCTCTCTTTTCACCTTCCATCCTCTCGTTATTCTTTCTCTTTCTTTTCTGCATTCTCCCTCATTCTGTGTTTCTTTCTCCCTTTCTCCCTTCATCATCTTCCTTTTCACCTTCTCTTCTCTCGCTATTCTCTTGCTCTTCCTTTCCTGCATCTCCTCCCTATCTTGTATTCTTCTCTTTTAACCATTTTCCCGCCTCCCCACTTCTCCCCCTCTCGCTATTTTCTTCTCTTCCTTTCTCTCTTGTCTCCTCGTATTCTCTTGCCTATCTTCTGCTCCCTCTCCTCTTTCTCTCCCATCATCCTCCTTCCCCACCTCCTCATCTATCCTCCTCCCCTAGCTCATCTACCCCTATTTTCTGCTTCCCTCCCCCTACTCCCCCGTCACCCTCCTCCTTCTCACTCCTACCTTCCCATTTCTCTTCACCCATGCCACTACCCTCCTCCATACTCCCTCACCCACCTTATACGCACTAACCTATCACCTTACTTCACCCCTTTCTCTCTCGTCCTCCTTCCCAACTCCCTTTACCCGCCTTCTTCCATTCTCATAACTCTCTCCTTCCCTCTCCCCTTCCCACTCCCCAATCTCCTCTTCCTTCCCTACTCTCGCTCCTCCCTCCCCTCCCCTTCGCACGCCCCTCACACTCCTTCCTGCCTCTCCTCATCCCTTCCCCTCCCCTTCCCTCCTGCCGTATACCCTAGTCCTTATCACTCCTCATCAACCTCTCGCTCCTTCCTACTCTTTTCCTCTCCCCTTCGACGCCATCACAGCCTCCTTCACCTGCGTCTCCTCCCCTCCCCACTCCTTTATCATCCTCCTTCCTTACTCTCCTCATCCCTTCCCCTCCCCCTTCCATCCCTATACCTTCCTCCTCCCTATTTCCCTCCTCTTTCCCTTCCGCCTTCTCACGCCCCCATCATCCCTCCTTCCCTCTCCTATCCCCTCCCCCTCCCCTTCCCACTCCTCATCACCCTCCTCCTTCCTCTCCCCCACCCTCCTCTCCCCACCCCTCCGCTCCCCTCACCTCCTTCCCTGCTCTCCTCTTCCCCCCCCCCTCCCAGCTCCCCTCTCCTCCTCTTCTCCACCGACCCTCCCCGTCCTCCATCACCTCCCTCCCCCCCATCACGACTCCTCTATCTGGCAGTCAGATTAACACTGAATCCTAATGCGCTGTTTGAAGCTAGAACACTGAAAGGAGAGTATTAGGTTCTACGTTATACACCTTTTCGTAACATTTTTTTTTTCTCTGTCAAGACTACAAATGGAGTGATGGTTATGGTCTGTGGTTTATTGTTGTTGTTGTTGTTGTTTTTTATTATCATCTTTTATAATCATGAATAATTATCTATTTATAGCATCATTATTATTACTATCATTATCATCATTGTTATTACCAACTATAATTATTATTTAATTGTATATAATTATTAATATTGTATATATTATTATAATAAATAAATATTATCATTATTTGTTTATTATTGTTATTATTATTTCTGTCATTATCATTATGACTATCATCATCATTATCATTATTATTATCATTATTATCATTGTTTTAATTTTCATCATCATTATTATCATTATCCTTATCCCTACTATCAAGATGGTGTTTATACGTATGATAATAACTTTTAAAAAATACATGTGTTGATCTATCCCTGTTTGATCGAGTAATTAATTCATGACCAAAAATTAGGGTTTGGAAGCTAATGAACTCGTACCAATATTTTGCTTCGTTCTTGAGAAAATACAAGTACAAACTTACCTGAATGAGCGTCTTTGTATTATCTTTACAGAACAACTCTGAATATACAAGAGAGACACGGGGGGGGGGGGAGGGGAGGGGGGGGGGGTTATACTGTGTGTCGTGAAGCTGTAAGATCTCTTTGAAGAAATGAAGTAATTGATGTATATTCTAAAGATAAATATTGTATATTATCGGTTATCGGCCAGTTTGTTAAAATGTTACGAAGCTCGAATCAATGTTCATATATACGGACATGCACATAAACAGAGAGAAATGGATATCTATCTGATAGATTGATGTTTATCTATCTATCCGGTAGATATGCATGTCTAAATTGATAGATATGTATTTGTTTCTGCGTATATGCAAGTCTGTATAATGAATATTCATTTCAACAAACCAGCTTTATGTCATTTGTGCATCTCTTCCCAAAGTTTAGTAATACGTCTGTCCGACAAAAAGATATTTCTGAACCGTTGTCTCAACTTCCAACGATTTTTCTTTTTCCTTATATAACATTATGATCCAAAGATGTGTAAGAATCATTAAGCATGTCAATTTGTGTCTTCATAAAGTTTACCACCAAGTCTGGCATAATGAGTCCAACAACTAATATGTGTTTCGGAACTGTTGTCTCGAATCTTTTTTCGGATAGTTTTTACGCCACGAAGCAGTTCATTATCCGCACAGCACGAACGGGCGTTGTAGTCGGTCGGATTCAGTCAGTTTCTTTCTTACTTCCTGCTTTTCTTTCTTTCTCTCTTTCTTTTCTTTCCTTCTCTCCTTCCTTCCTTCTTTTCTTTCCTTCTTGCATTCTTATTTTCATTTTTGTTGGAAAGGAAAAAGTACTAGAAAAGCAGACAAAAAAAATGTTTCGAAACCGTTGTCTCGTTTCCCGATGAATCTTTTTTTAGATGTTATTATACGCCACGAAACAGTTCATTATCCGCACAACACGAACGGGCGTTGTTGTCAGTCTGTTTCAGTCAATTTCTTTCTTACTCCCTGTTTTTCTTTCTTTCTCTTTTTTTTTTCCTTCTATTCTTCCTTCCTTTTTTCCTTACATTATTTTTCATTTTTGTTGGAGAGGAAAAAATAAATACTAGAGAAGCAGACAACAAAAAATTGTTTCGAAACCGTTGTCTCGTTTCCCGATAAGTGAGCGTTTCAGTCTGTTTCGGTCGATTCGAAGCATACGTGTTTTATTATTATCATTATTTCGTTTTCTTTCTTCCATTCTTTCCTTCTTTCTCACTCTTGATTTATTCATTTCTTATTTGTTTCTTTCGTCTACCTTTTTGGATGAAGAGGAAAAAAAAGAAAAGGAAATAAAGGAAACGGCACAGAAAAGGTGGAAAAAACGATATGAATGAAGAAAACAAAACAAAAAGACAGAAAATAGAGGAACCAAAAAAAAAAAAAAACAAGAAAAACAAAAAAATAACCCATAAAGGAAAGATTTTTTTTTTATCAATCATAGGAACGAAAAAAAAAGACAGAAACTAATTAATAGAAAATAAACAAAAAAAAAGATAAAGAGAATAATGACAATATTTTTTGCAATATAGAATATGAAGAAAGGGAACGACTTATTATATCAATAATAGATAAATAGATAACTTATGATCGCCATAAGACAGAAAAGGGGGAAACAGAATACTGTAATAAGATATAACAGTAACGATTGGAATGACGATAGTGATAATAATGATAAGAATGACAATGAATAATAAAATAATGGTGATGATAGTAATAAATATGACGATGATGATAAAGATGATAATGATGATAAAAATATGAATTATAATAATGATGACTACAATGATAATGCTATCCATAATCATAATAACCATCACCATCATCATCACAATGATAATCAAAATACTGATAATGATAATATTAGTGATATAATAATAACACTAATGATAGCAGCAATAATAATAATGATAATATCTACAACAAGAACAATACGAAGACAAAATAATAAATAAGATAAAATAATAAGAAAAAAACGAAGAAAAAAACAGACACAGAAGAGAAAATGAGTATCCAAACGACCGACTAATTACCCCCAGGAAATTGTCTCCCAGTTATTAACAAGCTTTAATGACTGTCTAAGAAATTAACATTGATTCCTTATAAAAGAGCCGTGAACTGGGGGTCAGTTGAAGGAGCGAAATTTTCCGAAAAAAAGATCGTTTTGTTGTGAAAACGGAGCGGGGAAGATATAGCGAAGGGGGAGGAGGGGGGTACGGGTAGCGGAGGGGGGAGGGTACAAGTAGTCGTTGAAAATTGTAAAAAAAAAAAAAAAAAAACTTGAACATTGTAAAATAAAGGTGAAGATTAGAAAAAAAGAAAAGGAAATTTGGAGAAGATGAAGTTGGAAAAAAAAAGTCATACAGATGATATGTCGTTTTCTCCCCCCTCCCCCTCCCTATCCCCTTCCCACTCCACCATCCCCACGCCCAAGGAAAAAGAAAAAAAAGTAAATAATTCGATATAATGACATCCTTTTCCAGAAAGACCTTGATTACCAGGTGTTCGCTGCTAATATACCTGGCATTCCTCGGAGACTGTTATGAGAGAGGGAGAGAGGGGGAAAGGGGGGGGAGAGGGGAGAGGAGAGGAGAGGAGAAGGGAGAAAGGGGATAGGAGGAGAGGGGAAAAAGGGGATAGAAGTGGAGAGGAGAGGAAGGGGAAAGGGGAAGAGAGGGAGAGGAGAAGAGGGAAAGAGAGCGGAGAAAGGGGGATAGTAGGAAGGGGAGAGAAAGGGGATAGGAGGAGAGGAGAGAGGAGAGGAGAGGGAGAAAGGGGATAGTAGGAGAGGGGAGAAAGGGGATAGAGGAGAGTGGGGAAAAGGGGGGGGGAGAGGGGATAGGAGGAAAGGGGAAGAAGAGGGGAGAAAAGGGAGGAGGAGAGGGGTAGAGGAAGAGGGAAGAGGGGGAGAGAGAGGAGGTTGGAGAGGTAGGAAAGGAAAGAGGAGAGGGGCGAAGGGAGGGGAAAGGAGAGAGGAGGGGAGGGAGGGAGGGAGGAAGAAGAAGGGAG
>NW_020869753.1:169179-176173 GCF_003789085.1 Penaeus vannamei | reverse complement strand
TCTTCTGACCGGCGCATTTGAAATGTACAAGCTAAATACCTAGACTGTTGGATGTTTTGACCACCACTTCCGAAAGGTGAGGGGAGGGGGGAGGGGCCATCTAGTGCAGTATTGAGTGCGCGGGGACTCCATCACACTTGGCATTCTAGGAGAGAGTCAACAGGTTCTGAGTCCACACAAGGGTAGATAAGAAATCCTTCACAAATTCACAGACTTGGAGATGATATCTCTCTCTCTTACCTTTTTCACATCGACTTTTCTCTCCTCTCCCGTGCTGACCTAATTTTATCGTTTCTCTTTTCCTCTCTCTCCTCCAGTCCCATCTCCTCCTACATCTTTACAGCACTGAGTGCTATAACTCTCGAATCTACCCTCTATCTGTTTCTCTCTCTTCATCATACGTCGACTTTCCGTGCTTCGGCATTACATCCCCCATATTTCTTGCTCCGTTTCTTCTCTCTCTCTCCTCAATCTGTTCTCTCTCTCTCTCTCTAATCTATTCTATTCTATTTGCTATTATCTCTCGCTTCTCTGTCCTTCTTCTCCACCTTCCTCTGTTTCATTTCTGTCTGTTCTTATTTGTTGACTACCTATCTATTTCGTTTTCTTCTGTCTTTCTGTTTTTCGTTCGCTTCTCTCTCTCTCTCTCTCTTTCTCTCTCTCTCTAATCTCTCTCTCTCATTCTTCTTCTCGATCTTCTCTTCTCTCTCTCTCTCTCTCTCTCTCTCTCTCTCTCTCTTCTCTCTCTTCTCTCTCTCTCCTCCCTCTTCTCTCTCTCCTCCATTGTTTGTCTGTTTGTCTTCTTAGCTGGTACTGTTGTTCTGCCACTCCCCTGTATTGTGCGAGAGGCCAAAAGAGCGAGGAGAGAAGAAGCAGAGAGAGGTTGAGAGAGAAGGGTGGAGGTGGGAGAGGAGGGACCACCAGAGAGAGAAAGAGAGAAGGAGAAGGAGAGGGGAGGGAGAGAACCGGTGAGATGGAGAGAGATGACAATGAGAGAGGAAGAAGATGGACGAGGGGACAGAGAGAGAGAGATGCGAGAGAGAGAGAGAAAGAGAGGATGAGAGAAGAGAGAGAGAGAGAGAGATGTGAGAAGAGAGGAGAGAGAGAGAGAGAGAGAGAGAGAGGGAGAGGCAGGGGGTGAGAGAAAGGGAGGGAAGATTAGAGATGAGAGGGAGAGGGAAAGGGCAGAGAGAGAGAAAGAGGAATTGGAGGAAAAGGAGGAAGAAAAGGGGGGGGTAGGGAGGAGGTATGAGATGTGAGAGATAGAGATGGGAGGTGGGGTGGGGGGGTAGAGGGACAATCATTATGAATTATGTTAAAATATTATATATTATATATATATATATATATTATATATATATATATTATATATATATATATAATATATATATATATATATTTTTTTTTTTTTTTTTTTTTTTTTTTTTTTTTTTTTTTTCTGTGATTGTGTGGAAGTTATAGTGGTTGGCATATCGTATTCACACAAAATCTATTCATACAAAACATGCACAAAAAATGCCCAAAACATTTAAACCAAACATAAACAACATACACAAAAAATACACAAAACATACACAAAAACACAACCAAACATTCACACACCAACACGCACATACATATATTTGTGTAAATATATAAATAAGTTGGTGTTAAATAGAGACAGATAATAGCATATTTTATTATATTAATAATAAAACATTTTATTTTTTTTTTCTCTTTTTTGCACATGAATAGTTAAAATAATAGAGAAATTTACTGACAAAAAAAAAATGATTGATGGAAAATGGTGATAAAAATAACACAAATGAAATTTAGTGAATAGATTGATGATAAATAATAATTGAACGCATGAGTAAGTACACGAAATAAGTGAATAAGAGAATAAATGAAAAAGAAGAATAGACGAGAATAAAGACGACTTCCTTCCTTATTTTGGATTTTATAATCTTCCCAAATCTTCCTCCCCCCCCATCCCCCCCCCTCCCTCCCTCCTCGCTCTCCTCCTTCCCTTCCCTCCTCTACTACCCTTTCCCTTCCTCCCTAATTCCTCCTTCCTTCTTTTTTCTCCTCCCTTTCCTTTTCTATTTCTTCTCCTTTCCTCTTCCTCCCCTTTCCGTTTCCCCTTCTCAAGTCTCCTCCTCCTCTCTTTCCCTTTCGCCTCTCTGCTCCTTCTATCTTTTTCTCCCTTCCACCCTCCTCCTTCCCTTCCTCCCTTAAAGTTCTCCCTCTTTTCTCCCCCCCTCCTCTTTCCCTCTCTCTCTTCCTTCTCCTTCCCTCTTCTCTCCATTCTCTCTTCCCTCCCTCTCTCCTTTCTCTTCCTCTCCCTCTCTCCTTTCTCTTCCCCTCTCTCCTTCTTTTCCCCCTCTCTCCCTTCTCTCTCCCCCCTCTCTCCATCTCTTTTCCCTTCTCATATCCCTACACCCTCCTCTTTCCCTCCACCCTACACACCTCCACCAAAACAAAAAACAAAACAACAAAAAAAGACAACCCCTCCCCCCCCAAAAAAAAAAGAAAAGAAAGGGAAAAGAAGAAACCGAAAAAGAAGCAAAAAAATGAAGCGAAACACACAGACCAAAAATTTTCCCGCCAAAACACGAAAATGTTTTTCCCCCCAAAATCAGGGGAAAATGCCAAGGCGCGGTTCTGTTGTGCGGCGGAGCGGGAATAACTCTGTGTATTGTAGTATCTGATGCTTCGGCCGTCTATTTGCATACAGGTTCCAGGCCCGCCTTGCTCGTGCTGCTTAGCAATGAGGCGAGACTCGGGCGGGAGGGGAGGGCGGAGCGAGGGCTGGAGCGTGGCGTGGGGGAAAAAAAAAAAGCTTTCTTGCCGTATGAAAATCGTGGGGGGGAAAAAAAGGCTTTCTTTCCTTTTCGTGGGGGAAAAAAAATTGCTTTCTTTCCTTGCGTGGGGGAAAAAAAAAAGCTTTCTTGCCTTGCGTGGGGGGAAAAAAAAGGCTTTTCGTTCCTCGTGGGGGAAAAAAAGGGCTTTCTTTCCTTGCGTGGGGAAAAAAAAGCTTTCTGCTTCGTTGGGGAAAAATACTTTCTTGCCTTCGGAAAAAATGCCTTCTTTCCTTGCGTGGGGAAAAAAAACTTTCTTGTCTGGGGATGTTGTGGTGTGTGTGTTTTTTTCTCTCCGTTATTTTTTCTTCTTTTTTGTGGGGGGGTAGGGAAAGGAGGAGGGGAGAGAGGGGGTAGGGTGGGAGGGTGG
The DNA here is from genome assembly GCF_003789085.1 of Penaeus vannamei. Taxonomy (NCBI): domain Eukaryota; kingdom Metazoa; phylum Arthropoda; class Malacostraca; order Decapoda; family Penaeidae; genus Penaeus; species Penaeus vannamei. The sequence continues at coordinate 172,963 of NW_020869753.1, read as the reverse complement.
ATAGGAAGGGTTATTTGTTTATTTTATTTCATTTTTTTTTTCCCCTTCCTTTCGTCTTACTTTTTTCCGGTTATTTCTTTTGTCTTACTTCTTCTTTTTCTTCTACTTCTATTGTCTTGTCTTTTCTATTTAGTTTATTGTTTTCTGTTTTATTACTATATAATTCCTGTTGTTGTTTTTTCCTTCAGTCACGTAAATATTCAAATGTTTTCTTTTTCTTTACCTATTCTTCTATGTCATATGATTGTTTTTCCTCCATTTCTTATTGATATTATCATTATCAAGGTATGTTAAATGCACACACACACACCACTCACAACACACACACACATACTCAAACAAATACACACCACATACACACTCAAACACACTTATACACACACACAAACACACACATACTCAACAAATACACACCACATACACATTCAAACACACACACACACGCGCGCACACACACATACACACACTCAAACAAAAAAACACCACACACACACACCTCAAACACACCACACACACACACATACTTCAAACAAAAAAACACACACACACACTCAAAACACACACACACATACACACACTCAAACAAAAAAACACACACACACACTCAAACACACACCACTTACACACAATACTCAAACAAAAAAACACACACACACACTCAAACACACACACACACACACATACTCAAACAAAAAAAACACACACACACACTCAAACACACACCACACACACATACTCAAACAAAAAAAAAACACACACACACACATACTCAAAGCAAAAATACACACCACACACTCAAACACACACACACACCACATCTCAAAAAAAAAAAAACACACACACACTCAAACACACACACACACACACATTACTCAAACAAAAACACACACACCACTCAAACACACACACCACACACATACTCAAACAAAAAAACACACACACACACTCAAACACAACACACACAAACACATACTCAAAAAAAAAACACACACACACACTTCAATACACACACACACACACATATTCAAACAAAAAAAACACAACACACACACTCAAACACACACACACACACACCACCCAAGAAAAACAAATAGTATTAGAAATAAGTATTTCATTATCAAGATCATTCCTAATATTGTTATATCATTGTTATTTTTTATATTGTTTTTGTTGTTGTTATGTGATTTTTACCATTACTATTTCGATGATTATTGTTGCTGCTGTTTTATTATTTATAATTATTATTACATTCATCGTTATTATTCATTGCTATTTTTTATTATTATTATTATCATTTATTATTATTATCATCTATCATCATTATTATTATTATTATTGATTATTATTATTATTATTATATTTATTATTATATTATTATATTATTATTATTATCATTATTATCATCATCATTCATTATTTATTATCGTATTATATCGATATTTATTTATCTATTATTATTATCATCGTTATTATCATTATCATTATTACCAGTATAATCATTGTTATTATTGTCACTATTATTGTCATTTTTATTATCTGTACTATTGTCATTATCATCACCATCACTGTTGTTATCATCATCATCATTATTGACATTATTATCATATTATCATGTTTTTGCCGTGTTGTTTGTATTGTTATTGTTTTGCTGTTGTTATTGTTTCGTGGCAATTGTTACATGTATTATCATTATCATCATAATCATTATTATCACCATTAATATCATCATAATTTTTACTATTATCATTATCATTATTATTATTAATTTTGTTATTATCATTATTATTATAATCATCATTATTATCATTATCATTATTGTTATCATGATTATTATAACTATTATCGTTATTACTATTATCACCATTATTATTATCAATAATATTATCGCTATTATTATCATTATCGTTATTATCATTATCATTATTACCTTTATCATCTTTAAAGTATTTATCTATCTCTCATTATTATTATCATTTTCATCATTGTCATTATTGCCTATATTATCTTTATTTATTATCATCATTATCATCATTATCATTACTGTTATCAGTTATTCTTCTAACATGATTAGTAAGCTACTAATGATAATAATAAGCACGATAATGAATTTGTGTAATAATAATAATGATAATTGATAAGGATGGATAATAGCATATGAGGATAATATTAATAATAATAATGATAATGATAAGGATGATAATGAAGATGATGAGGATGATATTGATAATAATGATAATAATAATAATAATAATCAATAATAATAATTAATAATAATAATAATAATAATAATAATAATTAATAATAATAATAATAGATGATAATAATAATAATAATAATAATGCATATAATAATAATAATTATATAATTAATTGATGGAATGACAATAATGATAAATATAATTATGATACTAATGATATAATAATGATAATGATAAAAGATTATTATTGTTATTACTATTATAATCATTATCATGATAATTTTATTATTTACATGACAATAACGATATAAAATAATACTAATATTAAGAATTAGTACTAATACAATAATGATAATAATGATAATATTTATGCTAATTCATAATTTCTAATGAAACTATTAACACCATTATTATAAGAAAAAAAAAATGAATTGACACAGACAGACAGACAGACAGAGAAGCACACAGACAGACAACTTGAGGTCTTACACACTCCCTTCCTTCTCCCTTTCCTTTCAGTTCTCTTTCTCCTTCTCCTTCCCTTTCGCTCTCTACCTTCTTCCTATCTTTTCCTCCCTTCCACTTCTCCTCCCTTTTTCTCCCTTCCACCTCTCCCCTTCTCTCTTTCCTTTCTCCCTCCACCTTCTCCTCCCCTTTCCATCCTCTCTCCTTCCATTTTGCTCTCTTCTATCTTTCCCTCCCTTCCACCTCTCCTCTTTCCCTTCCTTCTCTTCCACCTCTCCTCCTTCTTCTCCTTCCCTTTCTCCCTTCCACCTCTCCCTCCCTCTTTCCATCCCTCTCTCCTTCCCTTTCGCTCTCTCCTATCTTTCCCTCCCTTCCACCTCTCCTCCTTCCCTTCCTCTCTTCCACCTTTCTCTTCTTCTTCTCCTTCCCTTTTCCCTTTCCACCTCTCCCTCCCTCTTTCATCCCTCTTCCTTCTTTCCCTCCCTTCCACCTCTCCTTCCTTTCCCTTCCTTCTCTTCCACCTCTCTCTCTTCTCTCCCCCCTCTTTCCATCCCTCTCTTTATTATTATCATCATCTCAGACAACCTGAGATCTACGGACAGACATTCCATCTGCAAGACATCTTGATCTTCTCGAAAGACAGCCTCCCCCCCTCCCTCCCTCCTCCCTCCCCCCTTCCTTTTCCCCGCCCCCCCCCTCCTATCTCTCCCCACTCCTTCTACATTCCACCTGACACCCCCTCCCCCTTCCTCCCTCCCTCCCTCCCCCCCCTCCCACTTCCCTCGACAATGGTGGCGCGGGCGGGGTCGGACACTTCCCACGCCCACCGCCCACTCAGAGCTGCTAATTCTGGCTACCTTTTGTGACTTTGGAGTACGAGATGCCGCCGCCATACCGCTCCCGGACAGTGTTGCCAGGTTCGGCTTCCCTGTTTTGAGGCTCGTGTGTGTGTGTGTGGCAACGATGATGATTTGTACATTTTTCTCTTCGCTTTTGAAAAGGAGGAGGGATCGAGTCATATAAGGCGAGATTTGCTTCGCTTTTTTTGCTGTTTGTGATGTAAAGGTGTGTGTCTGGATTGTGTGGAGGTGAATTTTAAATCGCGGGTGTTAGGGGTTGGCG
>NW_020869753.1:156679-164179 GCF_003789085.1 Penaeus vannamei | reverse complement strand
CCTCCTCCCCCTCCCCCCCCTCCCCCTCCACTTCTCCCTTTGTGGATCTCCCGACAATAGCCTTGATGACGAGGTCCCTGCGCAGTGTAGCCAGATAAAGATGGTCGGCGTTTTGTTGCCACATCGGCGTAACACCCTCTCTGGGGGGTCTAGGGTCCGTTGGTAATGGTTTTATTATTATATATATTTTTTTCTCTTTCTTTTTTCTGTCTTTTTTTCTTCTCTTTCTTTCTTTTCTCTCGCTTTTCTTTTTCTTTTATTCTCTCTGTCTCTCTGCCTCTTTATAATTTTTGATTTCTTTTTTTTTTGTTTTATGTATATGTATATATATGAATGTGTAAATAGATTCATATATAGATATATGTATAATAATAAGTTGATAAACAAAACAGAGATAAATATATGAAATAAACAAGCAGTTAAAACGAGTTGATATATAGAAGAATAAATAAATCTATCTATCTATCTATTTATGTATCTATATCTATATCTATCTATCTATCTATCTATCTATATCTATATACATATGCAATGATAATAATGGCAATAACAATGATAACAATGGTAATAATAATAATGATAATGATAATAATAATAATAAAGATGATGATGAAAATGATATTAATATCAATAATAACAATATCGATGATATTGCAATAATGATAATAATGATAATGACAATAATAATATCAATACTAAAAAAATAATGATGATCATAACATGAATTAATAACAATGATAATTATTAAATTGATAAAATACTCTTAATAAATATAATGATTATTATAATAATGATGATTGATAATACTAACATTACTGGACGTATACAAAGTGCAGACCCCTAACATCCCAAAGTCCCCCCCGGCACCTAGAGATTCGATATAATCATCAATGTCTCAATCAGTGATATGTATCATCCGAGTAATGAGGAATAATACTAATAGTGACGATCATGGTTTGGACGCTCTTCTCAGGGACTTCATAAATTGTGTTCATGTCATGAATAGTCAATATCACTCCAAATCAATCATATAGATATATGTCCTATACTTGCGATACACATGATAAACAATTAATATATAGTATCACTCAGTTGCTTTCTATTCTGTCTATCTGCCTTATCTATATCATACATACGACAAACGAGCTTATATTCCACTCTAGATATGATCTACTCTCCTCTCTCTGCAGATTTCTACCATTCCTCATCGATAATGTAATATAGCTATTATTTTGTCCATTAATCTCAAAATTTGTTATTTATATTATTCTTGCTTTCTCTGTTGATAAGATTAATAACATCCCACTAAACCAATATAGTCGATTAAATTAACACCCACACCAACAACAACAACTACTACACAACCAACGTAATGATAAATAATAAATATAATTAATATTATAATAATAATAATTAATTATATATAATAATAATAATAGTAATATAATATAATACATATAATAAATTTATAAATATAATTAATAATAATAATAATAATAATGAAATAAAATAAAAATTGATAATAATAATTAATAATAATAATATATAATAATGAATAACAATAACAATAATAAAGTATAATAATGACCTCTGTTGATTGTATGATGGTGATGAAGATAGTGCATGTATAGTTGATGCATAATAAAAAAGTAATTGATGATTGATGATCCCTCTGATGATCATTAATGGTAAATTCTTAATAATTTATAACCCCACAATAATAATATAATAATAATAATAAAATAATAATAATTAATAATAATAATAAATATATTAATTGATTACTATCCTACATACTGTCTACTACTAAATAGATAACAATTACTATAATAATGCATTATTATAATAGTTAGATTAATATAATTATAATAGTAATATGACTACATATGATAGATGATAGTATAAATGATTAAATAAATTAAATCAGATGTATAATTCACGATCTTACCAATCCCACTTACACACAAACGTACTCACACACCACCCAACTCTCCCACCCCACCCACCACACAGACCAACTACCATCCACACCAATCAACACACATCACCTCACAACCTGTAGTACTCCCTCCCCTCCCCTCTCAAAGGAACAAGTGTGGATAATCAGCACTCGCCGTTCTACACTCTCCCCCGGCTCCCGTCTGTGCTATTCATGATTAAGCTCTCCCCCCACCCCCAGAAGCCGATTAGTCCAGGCCGGGGTCAGTCAAGGTCTCGAGTTGTGAGCTCGGACAGTAGGCGCTCGTCGATCCTTGGGATCGCACATTACTGACCTATTTAATCGTTCGTCTCCTTGAGCTGGCACGGCGACAGGTAGTCACTTGTTCTTTTGTGTACATTCTATACTTATCGTAGGTGGTATGGAGGTTAGAGGCTGAGGGGAGGTGGGGAGGGAGGGAGGGGGGTGGGAGGGGAGGTAGGAGTGGTGGGGGGGAGGAGGGGAGGAGGGAGGGTGGAGGAAAGGGGACGAAGGGAAGGAGGGATGGAGGGTGGTAGGGCAGTGGAGTAACCGGTCGGGAGAAGAAGGCGGAGGGTAGGAGGGAACGTGCGCCCGTGGGTAGGAGGTAAGGAAGAGAGGGAAGATTCCCTCAACACAGAGAATGACGAAGAAGCAGCAGAGGGTACGCGACAAGAGCGATGGCGAAGGATAAAGATATGTGAGGAGAAGGAAGGAAAGGGATGAAAAAACCTCGGATAGATGATAGTCGAGGAGATGTGTGTGTAAGGAAGCCTAGAGAAAGAAGAGGGGATGAGGCCGGACTGCCGCTGTATATCGAGTGTCCTATACAAGTCCCACCGATGGAAGAAATCTGTGGTCTGCCTCTGCGCGCTTAAGTGCTCTTATCGTAATAGTGAGTGAAGAAGAATACTACCATAACCTTGGAATAGAAAAGAACCTGAATCTAATTCAAAGAATGTAAGAGTACCATCGACCAGTGTAGACCGACCCGACCACCAACAGGCGCAATCCATAGTGACGAATAAGATAGACCACCACATAGAGGGCCAGAGACAATAAAAAAAAAACACCCAGGAGATACTCAAAGCATAACAACAAGAGAAAAAAAGAAATCACCACGCTAGATCTCTGTAAGAAATAAAATAACCGAAGAACATATCAGAGCTAGAGAAGAATACTCCATAGAGACGCTTAACTAGAAAGGAAACGAGAAGTAGAGTACGATGAGGTGGGTCGACCTAAGGAGTCAATCAGAGAGAGATTATCGACTCCCTGCCTTTGTGTCGTCCTCGAGAATTAAGAGGGTTTGGGCTCGAGGTCCAAGTGGAGGGCGAGGCAGGTGGATGTCGCTTGGTGCTCTCAAGATTTTTTTTTTTTTTTTTTTTTTTTGGGTGGAGATTTTTGTTTTTGTTTTGTCGTTTGGGAATTGGTGGTTTCTTATTATTGTTTATATTTTTTTATTATTATTATGTTATTATATTGTTATTATTATTATTATATTATTCTTATTATCATTGTTATTATTATTATTATTATAAACATTATATTATTATTATTATCATTGTTATTATATTATTATTATCATTATTATTACCATTATTATCGCTATTATTATTATCATCATTATTATTATTATTGTTATTATTATTACTATCATTATTTTTTTTTCTTTTTGATTTGTGTTTTTAATTTTGTCATTTGGAAATTGGGTATTGTTTATTTTACTATCATTATTGTTTATTTTTTCTAATTGGTGGATTTTTAATTTTGACATTTGGGAATTGGTATTATTACTTATTATTATTATATCATTATCATTATTGTTTTTTAATTGATGGATTTTTTATTTTGACATTTGGGAATTGGTGGTATTATTATCCTTATTATTATTATTATTTTTGATTGTGGTCTGAGAGTTAATAATTTCTCATTTGGAAATTCGTATTTTTTCTTTTACTTACTTGATTAAACAACTTTTATCATAAATGTAATTATTATCATTATTTGGGTTGTCATCATCGCTATAGTTATTATCAACTTCATTATGCTATTTGCTATTATCGCTATCATTATTAGTTATTATTATCCTTGTTATCATTATTCTTAGGATTGATATTATCACCGTCATTATCATCATTATTTTGTATTATTCATATTATCGTTGACATTATTATCATTGTCATTATCATCATCGTCATTATTATTACTATCAATATTATCATTGTCATTATCATCATTAGCATTATTATCAATCGCATTGTATTATCATCATTATAATCATCGCCATATTATCATTATCATTATCTTTATCATCACTGCCATTACCCCCATGATAATGATGATAATAGTAATTACAATGATTATTATCATTATTACCATTATCATCATATCATTACTGTTCTTGTCGTTAATTTCATTATCATTAGTAACATTATTATCATTATCATTGTCTGTTATCATCGTTATTATCCTATTTATCCAAACTGTGTTGATAACATGATGTGAATTTCTATATCTCATCTATCGCTTCATCCTTTTCCTTCACTGTTATCCATCTTTCTCTCTGCCTTGTCCTTTTTGAAAATTCCATCTAATTCCTTTCTTTCTTTTATTCCTTCGCGTTTCATTCCCTTTCCTCTTCGTCTCCTTTTTCTCGTCCACTATCTTCTTCCTCCTTTTGCTTCTCCTTCTTCTCTTTTCTCTTCTTCTTTTTCTCCTCCTCCTCCTCTTCCTCCCTGATTTCTTTCTTTCTTCTTCTTCTCCTCCTCCTCCCCCTCCTTCTTTCTTCTTCCTCTTCTTTCTCTTCCTCCCTCCTTCTCTTCTTCTCTTCTTTTCCTCCTCCCCCTCTTCTCCTTCTTTTTCTCCTCTACCACCTCCTCTTCTTGCTTCTCCTTCTCCTTCTCTTCCTCCTGATTCTTCTTCTACTTCTCCTCCTCCTCGTCTTCTTCTCCTCCTCCTCCTCATGTTTCTTCTTCTTCTTCTCCTCCTGTTTCTTCTTCTACTTCTCCATCTCCTCCTGTTTCTTCTTCTTTCTTCTCCTTCTCNCTCCAGGGGAGCGTGCAGCATTTCGGCGTCGTAGGCATCAATTTAAGGATAGTTGAGAAGGAGCGCGAGACGCGCTGACGGCAACGAGTGCGCCGTTGGGGCGGCTGGGCCTGACAAGGAACTCGGGAACACAAGCCTTTGCAGGACTTCCTGCCTGCTGCGGCTCTGCCTGTTCGCTTTGCCTGGCCGCCCTCTGAACCGCCGCCCCCTCCTTTCCTTCTTCGCGCTTCCTTGGATGTGCAGTATGTTGTGAGCTCTCCCCTTGTTCTATGGAAATCTGCTTTGTCGCACGAGCTAGTGCCGGGCCGCCGACGAGGAAGGTCAAAATTTCGCCGCTCCTGCCCTCGCCCCCGCTGCCCGAGATCGCCGGCGTCGGGTGGGCCGCCCTGCGCTGCTGTGGGTCTGCGTGTCTGTCTGTCTGTCTGTCTGTTGGTCTGTAAGAGTCTGTGTGTGCCTGTGTGTCTCTCTATGTGTGTGACTTTGTGACTCGCTCGCTTTCTCGGTGTCTTTCTCTCTCTCTCGCTCTCTCTCTCTCTCTCTCTCTCTCTCTCTCTCTCTCTCTCTCTCTCTCTCTCTCTCTCTCTCTCTCTCTATATATATATTATATATATATATATATATATAATTATATATATATATATATATATAATGTATACATATACATATATGTACATACCATAACACACCACACACACACAACACACACACACACACACACACACACACACACACACACACACACACACACACACACACACACACACATATATATATATATATATATATATATATATATTATATATGTATGTATGTATGTATATATATAGATATATAGATATGCGTATGTGCAACGACTACAAATGTGTCCTAGTGCGTGGGCGCCATCATCAGCTGTTTTGCGAGATTATCAGGTATGTTATGGCGTCGTCAGCTGTGTCGTAGGGTTAGCAGGTGTGTTCTAGGGTCACTCTATATTTTAGAGGCCGTCAGCTGTATTAGAGCAACACGGGAATGAACTGATCGTATTGTTCGGACGATGTTTGGGGTCGGAGGATGTCGCATTCGCTGTGTTGTTGGTGTTGTATCCTGGGTTGTAGTGCGGTGACGTATCTGATTACGTCATTGGAGTTGTTTAAGATGAAACGTATAATATGATAACTGGAGATGACGTCACTGGAGTTGTTAAAATTGCCTTGTGAAATATGATAACTGGAGATGACGTCACTAGTTGTTAAAAAGGCCTTATACAATATGATAACTGGAGATGACGTCACTAGTTGTTAAAAAGGCCTTATACAATATAATAACTGGAAACGACGTCACTGGAGTTGTTAAAAATGACGTCACTGGAGTTGTTAAAAAAGACCTTATACAATATAATAACTGGATTTACTGCCGTTGTCATATTGCGCCAGGGCAGTTAGCGGTACTGTTGGCGTCCTGTTGCATGTCACTGGACTTCGCGCTCGGTGTCATATTCCAGAACCGAAGTGGAGTCATTGTTGACATCATGTGACGTCACGGGAGGTGCTGTCGGCTTCATATTGCGTCACTGTTCATACCGATGACGTCACATCGCGTCAGACGATCCGCTGGTAAAAACATCGTATTACGTCAAGAAGAATCGCTTCATGTCGAATCATTAGAGTCATTAAGCTCCATTTTACGTCACCTGAAGCACCGTCGACATCATACAGCGTCACTTGGAGTCACTGTGAACTTCGCGCTCTGTCACAGAAGTCACTATTAACTCCCCATTACGTCAGAGAAGTCACTCCGTCGACATCACGCCGCGGCTCCCGTCGTGCAGTCGCATCGTAAGGTCCATCAAGGTCGTCATCGCAGCCTTTAACTGGCTCGTAAAAGATGGGACACGATCTCTCTCTTTCTCTCTCTCTCTCTCGATGGCTCTCTGTTTCTCTTTCTTTCTCTCGATGCTCTGTCTCTCTCTCGATCTCTTTCTCTCTCTCTCTCTCTCTTCGCTCTTTCCCTCCCCCCTCCCTCTCTCCCTCTTTCTCTTTCCTCCCTTCCCCCCTCCCACTTTCTCCCCCCCCCCCTCTCTCTCTCTCTCTCTCTCTCTCTCTCTCTCTCTCTCTCTCTCTCTCTCTCTCTCTCTCTCTCTCTCTCTCTCTCTCTCTCTCTCTCTCTCTCTCTTCCTTCGAGATCCCACACCGAAGTGCTGCGGGAGAAGAAGCGTTGGTGGGTTTGTTCCGCTGGCGTGTGGCTCGGTGACGTTCTCGGTGGCTTCTGTTGTCTTTTCGTTTTTGCCTGTTTGTTTTACTCGAGAGAGGGAGGGGGGCAGGGGGAGTGGGAGGGAAGGAGGAGGAACGTGGGGAGGGAGGAGTGGTGGGGGGGGAGGATGGAGTGGGAAGGATGGAGAAGAGGGAAGAGGGAGGAAGGGTAGGGGAGGGGGTAGGGGAGGAAGAGGCGGGAGGAAGAGGCGGAAGGAAGAGAGGAGAGAGAGAGGAGAGAGAGAGGAGAGAGAGAGAGAGAGA
>NW_020869753.1:139179-154179 GCF_003789085.1 Penaeus vannamei | reverse complement strand
GTTTTATTGCCTTAATTTCTCTTATCCTCCCTCCTTCTTCTTCGTTTATCTCTTCTTCTCTGTTCTTATTTCCCTTCGATTGTTATTTTTCCCCTTCTTCCATCACCGTTCTCCCTTCGTTCTTCTCCCTCTTTCCCTTCCTTCTTTATTTTCTTCTCCTTCTCCTCTCCTATCTCTCTCTCCCTTTAATTCCTTCTATACGAGATAAAAAATGATTTTAAAGAAGTAGAAGAAAAAAACAGAGACGAAAAAGACACGAAACATGAAATGTCAAGAAGCATGAGAAAAATGAGGACAAAGAAACGAAGGCGAGGGAGAGGAGAGGGAGAGAGGGGAGAGGAGGGAGAGGAGAGAGAGAGAGGAGAGAGAGAGAGAGAGAGAGAGAGAGGAGAGAGAGAGAGAGAGAGAGAGAGAGAGAGAGAGAGAGAGAGAGAGAGAGAGAGAGAGAGAAAGAGAGAGAGAAAGAAAAAGAAAAAGAAAAAGAAAAGGAAATAATTAAAGAAAAGAAAAGACAGACAGACAGACAGACAGGACAGACAGACAGGCAAGCAAGAGGGACAGCAGACAGACAGCAAACATCAGAGCGCATATCGCAATCTGATCTTCACATGATAAACAGACACATACCATTCTGAAGCGCTGGTTAGTACGGGCTTATTAGTTGACCTATAACATCCAATTGCCAATTAAGTCTTAATGAAGGGGGTGGGGAGAGGAGGAGGGGGTTGGGGGGAAGGAGAGGGAGGAGGGTGTGGGGGGAGAGGAAAGGAGAGGGGAGTAGGGGGGAGGAAAGGAGAGGGGAGTGGGGGGGAGGATAGGAGAGGGGAGTGGGAGAGGGGAGTGGGGGTGAGAGGGCAGGAAAGGAGAGTGGCGGGAGATGGGATAGGGTAGGGAGGGGAGAGAAGAGAGGGTGGAGTGGGGAGGGAAAAGAGAGAGAGAGAGAGAAGGAGAAGAAAGAGAGAGAGAGCGAAAGTGAAAAGAAAGAGAGAGAGAGCGAGAGAAGAGAAAGAGAAAGAGAGAGAGAGAGAGAAAGAGAAAGAGAGAGAGAAAGAGAAGAAAAGAAAAAGAGAAAGAAAGAGAGAGAGAATCCGCGTCGCCAAGAGAAGACTTGATGACCATGTAATTAAGTAGCGGTTACTGGCTTCTTGCGCCGGAAAATGACTAGCATCCGATGTCTCGTTGTGCGGGAGGAAGGGGCATTACGCGAGAGAAAGTGAAAGGGGGAGACAGGAGAGAGGAAAGAGAAAGGGAGAGAGGAAAGAGAAAGGGAGAGAGTAGAGAGAGAAAAGGGGAGAGAGGAGAGAGGAAACAGAAAGGGTGAAAGAGGCGAGTGAAATGGGGAGAGGAGAGTGAAAGGGGGAGAGAGGAGAGAGGAAAGAGAAAGGGGGAGAGAGTAGAGAGAGAAAAGGGGAAAGAGGAGAGAGGAAAGAATAAAGGGGAGAGAAGAGAGTGAAAGGGGAAGACAGGAGACAAAAAAGAGGAAAGAGAAATGGGGAGAGAAGAAAGTGAAATGGGGAGACAAGAGAGTAGTCAGAGAATGAGAAAGAGAGGAGAGAGGAAAGACATAGGAGAGGATAAGAGAGCAGCACATTCAGGCTGCGGCAGGACAGCGAAGGCGAGGGCACGGAGGCGAGGGAGGCGGCGCTGCGTTCAACCCGAATCGGATTAGAAGACAGTGCGTATGTTGACTGGGTTGAGAAAGGATGCGTAAGGCGAAAGTGGATTAGAAGGCGCGGCGTCAGATTGGGATAACCGAGGCGCTGCGGGAGATTCGGATTAGAAAGGACAGTGTCGTGAGGTGGTTCGGATGAGGAGACGCTGCGCAGGTCGGCTCGGGGGAGAGCGCAGCGTCTCGGGAGAGCGTCCCCCCCGGCGCGCTCACACGAGGCGAATTGCTAAAAAAAAAAAGAAGTACAAGAAGGAGGAGAGGAAGAAGGAGGAAGGAGAGGAAGAAGGATGAGGGGAGGAAGAAGGAGGAGGGGAGGAAGAAGGAGGAGAGGAAGAAAGAGGAAGGGAGGAAAAAAGGAGGAGAGGAAGAAGAAGGAGGAGGAGGAGAGATCGTCACAAAAAGTTTCCTCTCCCCCCACCCCCCGCGGATGTGTGGGCGGGAGGCGACGGGGAAATGTAGAGCGATGAGACAATTAGAGCGGCTCTATTATCCCCGGGAGACAATGCGCGAGGCGGCCGCGAGACCCCGGGAAAGTGTCGTGGGCTTTTCGGGCGTCCCACCGGGGCATAATAGCGGGGTCGGGGTCATGGGGTCGGGCTGGGGCGAGGGGAGGGAGGAGAGGAGAGGGAAGGGAGGAAAGGGGTCGGGGAGGAGGAGGAGGGGGAGGGGGGAGGGGAGGGAGTACCCGGGCGAGGCGGGCTTCAGTTTCCGCAACCCCTTTAGTGCGAACTGCTCCCCCCGGCGCATATTAATGCCTCGGAAACTTTTGGCAAAGTCGGCGCCTCACGCCCTCCGGACCGCGGGCGCTCTCGCAGGCCCCGCCGCTCGTGCCTGCGGGCCGCTGGGTCCCCCGAGTGGAGGGTCCTTAAAGGGGGTCCCTCGCAGGTACATTATACACTCGCCAGACCCCGCTACAGCGAACCCCTCCTCATAGCGGACCCGCGTTTCAATCTTGTGGCGTCGCGGCGCCCTCCGGCAGACCACCCTCGCTGCCGGGGCGCGCCGAAGGGCACGACTCGCCGCGAGGAATGCCAGCGAGGGGCATTCCGTGGGGCGCTCTGCGCGGGGCCCGACTTGACAGATAGCAGTGGGTGTAGCACGTTTGGGTTCGCCGCGGCATTATCGCCTAATGCACTGCGGGCCAAAGAGCGGGTTTCCTTCGTCGCCTCCTTCCTCTCCCCCTCTTCGTCGTCGTCTCTCCGAGCCTACAGACCGATTTCTAAAGGCATAGGAATCTGGAGAGAGAGATACGGTGGGGGGGAGGGGGAGGGAGGGGTGGGCGTGCGGTGTTGCGGAAGGGAAGAAGGAGAGAGAGAGAGAGAGAGAGAGAGAGAGAGAGAGAGAGAGAGAGAGAGAGAGAGAGAGAGAGAGAGAGAGAGAGAGAGAGAGAGAGAGAGAGATTGTACTTGCTCCAGAATTAGATTTACAGACAAACAAAAGAAAAAACACTTAAACACACACACACACACACACACACACACACACACACACACACACACACACACACACACACACACACACACACACACACACACAGTCGCATACCCACATACACACCCCCCCCCCCCACACACACACACACAAACACTCGCATACCCACATACACAACCCTCCCCACACACACAGACACACACAGACAGACAGACAGAGATCGTGCCGGAGAGGGGATCGTGTCTGGCTGCGCGACGAACAGCATAATACAGACAAAGACAAAGAATAATACAGACAAGAACGCGGAAAACAGGAATTAGTGGTTGAAGTCACAGGACGGAAAGGGGAAAGGCGTGACAGACAAATAGACAGGCAGACAGAATGATTGACAGTTGGATGGGTAGACAGACGGTAAGCAGGCGGGTAGGTCGACATGTTGATAGACAGACTAGGCAGGTAGGTAGATAGACAGGCGGATAGGTAGATAGATAGACGAATAGATAGGCGGATAAGAAGACAAAGAGAGATAGGTAGAAAGAATGATAGACAGACAGATAAACAAACAGATAGACAAATGTAAATAGACATAGAGACTTGATGCTATACAAATGAACAGATCTTCAGGTAGATAGAAATAGACATACGGCAGACACACCAAACCGCGTCCATTGATGACTTTAATAGCAGAGTTAAGTGAGATTTCGTGTCTGAAAAGTTTGTTTTCCCGCGTGTGTGTGTGTTTGTGTGTGTATGTGTGTTTGTGTGTGTGCGTGTGTTTGTTTTGTGTGTGTGCGTGTTGTGTATGTGTGTATGTATTTGTGCGTGTGTGTGTGTGTGGCCGTGTGTGTGTATGTGTGTGTGTGTGTGTGTGCGTTGTGTGTGTGTGTGTGTGTGTGTGTGTGTGTGTGTGTGTGTGTGTGTGTGTGTGTGTGTGGTGTGTGTGTGTGTGTGTGTGTGGTGTGTGTGGTGTGTGTGTGTGTGTGTTAGTTAATTTGTTTGTTTGTAGAAGCCTGTGCCACTTTCGCGCGTTCTGGCATACATATTCATACACATACATATACATGAGCGTACACACTCGCGTGCGCATAAGCCTACAGCGCACATAAAGAAGAAGAAAAAGATAAAGAGCGGAAGAGGAAGAAGTAGAAGAAGAAGGAAGAGAAGAGGAAGAAGAAGAAGCAGTAGAAGTAGAAGTAGACGTAGAAAAAAGAAGGAGAAAGAGAAAACGAAGAAGAAAAAAAATAGAAGAAAAGACGAATTAGAAAAAGAAGGAAATAATTTCTCTCTATAGAACAGAGTGTTTTGAAGTCGTCTTTTGCGAGACATCCTTTGCCATTAATGAGGAGATTATGGAAATGTTTTTCTAATGGCGCCATGGGTGTGTGTTTGCGCCATATGAACGGTCTATGGGAGGGTGGGGGGCCTGGGGGGGGAGTGCGGAGAGGAGGAGACGGAGGGGAGGGGAGGGGAGAAGAGTAGGGGAGGGGAGAGAGGTGGAGGGAAGGAGGGAGAGAGGGAGGGGAGTAAAGGGAGAGGAGGGAGGGGGAGAGAGGAGGGGAAAGAGGACTTGAGAAGGAGGGAGAGGGGAGAAAAGGGAGGAGGAGGGGGAAGAAGGGCATGGGAATGATGGAGAGGGATATAGGAGGAGGGAAGAGGGGGGTTAGAAGAAAAGAGGGGAGGGGGAAAGGAGGAAGGGCTCAGAGAGAAAGGGATGGATGAGAAAGGAAGGGGAAAGAAAGGGAGAGAGGAAGGGGGAGATGGAGAGAGGAGGAGAAAGGAAGGGGAGAGGGAAGGGAAGGGGAGGAAGAGGGGAAGAGGGAGGGAACTAAGGCGTCAATATGGGAATAGATGGTTTTGGTTGTTTTTGTTGTTGTTTTCGGCCCAAAGATCGACCGCGTGTTTGTGGCGAAGGAAGAGGAAGAGGAAGAGGGGGAGAGAGAGAGAGGAAATGCCGAGGAGGAGGGAGGAAGAGCGGCATGGGGGTAATTATAAATATTTCTTTCTCATCGGATGCCAATTGGAAATAAAAGGGAAACAAGAAAAAGAATAGGAAATGAGGACAGCGACGCACGATTCTGGGTTTGGGTTCTGATGGGAAGAATAGTTATTATTTCCGCGGGAGATTGGGGTTTGTGAGGTCGGGGGGGTGAGGCAGGCGGCGGGGGTGGGGGTGGGGGGAGGGGGAATAGGTGAGGGGGTGAGGAAGAGGGAGGTAGGGGGAGGGGCAGATTAGGGGAGGGTAAGGGTAGGAGAAGGAAAGGGGGGAGGGGCGGGAGGGAGAGGAGAGGAGAGGAGAGGGAGGGAGGAGAGAGGAGAGGGGGGAGGGAGGGGAGGAGAGGGGAGGAGAGGGGAGGAGAGGGGAGGGGGATGGTGGGAGCGGAGAGGTGGGGAAGGGGGGGAAGGGGAGTGCGGTGCCCGGATGCTTAACGTGAGCCTATTAGCGCCTCCCGGGAGGTGACGCCCCCTGCAGGGGTGAGGTGGGGAGGCTAAAGGGAGGAGTGGGGAGTGGGAGGGGGAAGGGAAGAGAGAGAGGGAGAGGATGAGGATGAGGGTGAAGGAGAGGACGAGGGCGAGGAGAAGATGAGGGTGAGGGAGAGGGAGAAGGAGATAATCAGGGTGAGAGAGAGGGGAGGATGGAAGGAAGAAGAAAGGAAAGGAAAGGGAGGAGACAAACAAACAACAAAGAGAGAGACAAACAAACAAACAGAGAGAGAGAGAGACAACAAACAAACAAACAAACAAACAAACAGATAGACAGAGAGAAAAAGAGGAAGTGAATGTATATTTGTCCATTAGAATTTGCACCTGTCCGCCCACTGCACCGCAAGTATTTCTCAGCGAAGAGAAGCTCTCTCTGGCCGACAGATCCCATCGCCGGGATGATACGTCTTACGGATTTTTTTTCCGTTGTTATTGTTTTATTTTCTCAAAAGATTTATGGAGGAAAAAGTCCAGCTCAAGAATACCGAGAGGAGTGTTCTAAGAGGGGAAAAAAGGGGGAGTTTATACGTAAATATTTGTAAACGAAGGGCGTTTTTTTTTTGTTAATTACTAGAACGTTATCCAAACTTAGTGTTATGAAGGGAACATGTCTAACAGAGGATGTTCTTTTAATTACGTCGTCAAACTTGGTGTTATAGAAGGGAATTAATAATCAAGAGTACATGTTTATGAAAGAGAGGAATTGAAAGGAAAATCTGCGTATATATGAGAGGGGGAATTAGAAGCCAAATCACGTATTCATCAAAAGGAAATTAAATGATGAGTCATTTTATCACAAGGAATTGATAGACAAGTCATATATTCATATCAAAGGGAAGTTAAAGCCCAAAATAACGTATTTATATAAAAAGATGGGAACTGATAGAGAAATCATGCATTTACGAAAACAAAATTAAAATCCAAATCATATACGCATCAAAAAAGGGAAATCCACACACCCCCAAAAAACACGAATTTATATATAAAAAGGAAGAATTCACCCCCCCCACGCAAAAAACACGAATTAATATAAAAAAGGAACGTACCCCCCCCCA
The DNA here is from genome assembly GCF_003789085.1 of Penaeus vannamei. Taxonomy (NCBI): domain Eukaryota; kingdom Metazoa; phylum Arthropoda; class Malacostraca; order Decapoda; family Penaeidae; genus Penaeus; species Penaeus vannamei. The sequence continues at coordinate 147,543 of NW_020869753.1, read as the reverse complement.
AAAAAAAAAAAAAAAAAAAAAAAAAAAAAAAATCACGAATTGATATAAACAACAGGAAAGGAATTAAAAACCCAAATTACGCACATACGACGGAATTCCTAAAGGTAGCGCTAAGGGGCAACGAAAGGAGATCCCGTCCCATGCTCAGCCAGGGCAAGCAAAGGGGATTTAACAATGGCGGGCGGGTGTACAAAGGGATCAGACTCTAATTAATTAAGAAAAGAAAAGCCACGCGGTTCTAATCAGCGCTCGGAGGAGAGGGAGAGGGAGAGAGGGAGAGGGAGAGAGAGAGAGGGAGACAGGGAGAGAGAGTTGGGTGGGGGGAGGGAGCGGAAGGAGGGTAAGAGAGGAAGGGAGGGAGTAGGGTGGGGAAGAGAGAGTAGAGGAGAGGGAGGGAGAGAGTAGGGAAAAGAGGGTGAGAGAGTGTGAATAACAATAATTTCTCTTCTCTGCGGCTTCTCTTTCCTTTCCCTTCCACTGCTCCCCTTCCTTGCCCTCCCCTTCTCTTCTCATTGTATTTTTTCCCTCCCTTCCCTTCTCTATTCTTCCCCTTCCCTTGCCCTCCTTCCCTTCCTCCTCTTCTACCTTCCCCTCGTTCTCTCTTCTCTTCCCTTCTGTCTTTTCTTCTTTCTCTTCTTCTGTCCCTTCCATTGTCTCTTCTTCTTTCTCTTCTCTTCCTCTTTTCCTTCTTTCTCTTCCCGACACCGACACCGCAGGTGGCAGGCCCGAGGCACTGGCGGCACTGGGCACTGGCTCTCTGTGGGCTCTTCTTGTTTGCCAAAGTTAACGAGGGGCGACCTAACTGCTTCCGCCGTTATGATGATTAGTGATTTGTGAAGGAGCAAGGTGGGTGAGGAAGGAGGGGGAGGGGAGGGGGAGGGGGGGTGGGTGGAAGGAGGGAGGAGAGGAGAGGGGGGAGGGAGAAGGGAGGGTGGCCAAAGTGGGAAGGGCAGGATGAAGGACTGAGGGAGAAGGGTTGGGGTGGAAGGAGGGAGGGAAGGCGGAGGGGGGGGGAGGGGAGGGAATGAAGGAGGAGGGAGAAGGGGTGGGTGGAAGAGGGAGGAGGGAAGGGAAAGGGAGGGAGAGGAGGGAGAGAAGGAGTGGGATTGAAGAAGGGAGGGAGGGAGGGAAGGGAAAGGGAGGAAGAAAGGGAGGGAGGGAAGGAAGGGAAAGGGAGGGAGGAGGAGGGAAGGGAAGGAAAGGAAGAAAATGAAAGGACTGAAGACCAGGAACGGAGAGGGAGGAAGATGAAGATGAATATGAATGTACCTAAAGGGAATGATAATAATAATAGTACTAATAATGATGATAATAAGATGGTCGAAGAAGTGAAGGCGAAGGAGGGAAGGGGAAATATAGAAGACAGGATATATAGAGAAAAAAGAAGAAAGAGAAAGAGGGGGAAATATAGAAAACATGGTTATATATAGAAAAAAAGAAGGAGAGAGAAGGGAAATATAGAAGGCAGGATATATAGAGAAAAAAGAAGGAAGAGAAAGAGGGGGAAATGTAGAAAACATGGTTATATATAGAAAAAAGAAGAAGAGAGAGAAGGGGAAATATAGAAGACAGGATATATAGAGGAGAGAAAACAAAGAGAGAGAGAGAGAGAAGGGGGAAAACATTGACGTCTAGAGGGAAGCGCAAAGGAAAGACCCAAATACCGTGAATATTTATAGAAAAGGGGAGAAAGCAGAAACAAGAAGATAAAGCAGAAAAACATAAAACTCGGAAAAAAAAAACTGGATAAAAAGAGGATAACAAGGGAAGGAATAAAAAAAAGAATGTAAATGAAAAGAACAAAGGGAATAAAACAAAAAAGTAGAGAATTAATTGAGGATTTTAGGTCAGAAACGGATGGAAGGAAAAATGCAATTGAGATAATGGCGGAAATCAAATAGAAAACGGGGAACAGAGAAGAAAGAAAATATCTTGAATGAATGGACGCGATAAAGAAGCAGGGGAGAGAGAGAGGGAAAGAGAGACGACCACGATAAAGGAGTTATAGAGAGAGAGGACGAGAAGGAGCGGAGGAAAGAGAGACAGAGACAGACATAGACAGACACAGACAGACAATTAGATAGAGAGACAGACAAACTAGCAGACGGACAGACAAACAGGCAGACAGGGAGAGGGAGAGGGAGAGGGAGAGGGAGAGGAGAGGGAGAGGGAGAGGGAGAGGGAGAGGGAGAGGGAGAGGGAGAGGGAGAGGAGAGGAGAGGGAGAGGGAGAGGGAGAGGGAGAGAGGAGAGAGAGAGAGAGAGAGAGAGAGAGAGAGAGAGAGAGAGAGAGAGAGAGAGAGAGAGAGAGAGAGAGAGAGAGAGAGAGGAGAGAGAGGGGAGAGCGAGAGCGAGAGCGAGAGCTACAGACAGACAGAATGGGAAAGAGAGAGAGACCGAGAGGCGATCATAAAAGAAAGATATTTATGAGTGACACTTGTGAAGCCGTGCGGGTTAATGGCGATGGATGTGCATAGGGAAAGGGAAATGCGGAGATATGGAAGAGGGGGAGGGGAGGAGGAAGGAGGGAAGGAAGGAAGGAAAATAAGAGAGGGGAGGGGAAAGGGGGGAGGGGGAAGGGAGTGAGGAGGAGAAGAAGAAGAAGGATGAGGAGGAGGAAGGTATGAAGGAAGGAAGGAAGGAAAGGAAGGGGGAGGAAGAGAAGGAAGGAAGGAAGAAAGAAAGACAGGGAGGGGGGGAGCTAAAGTGGTGCGGGAAGAGGATGAGGGTAGGGACAGAGGGGTGGGGGGGCAGAGAAGGGGAGGATAGTTAAAGGAAGATTAGTAGAGAAAAAAGGAGAGGGACAAGAAAGAGAAGAAGAAGGAGAATAAAAAAAAGAGGAGCAGTGTGGTAAGAATAAAAAGAGAGATGAAACTCGATGAAAAAAATTACGAATCATGAAGAATAAACAAACAAAAAAACGACAACAACAACAACAACAACAACAACAAAAAAAGTAAGAAAGTAATATACTTAACAAATGAAAAAAAATTACAATGAAAAATATAAGATAAGATAATAGTAAATAAATAGATAAATAAAGAAGAAAAATAAATGAATAAATAAATAAATAAACAATAATAAATAAAATGAATAAATAGAAATAAATAAAAAACGAAATAAAAATAAATAAATAAAAAGAATAAATGAAATAAAAAAACTAAACGTAGCACAACAAAAACAAAACAAACAAAGCAAGGCGAGCGACGCCGAGAAGCAAGAACAGCCCATCTATTTATAACCTCCGCCGCAGGTGCAAATCGGCGGAAAGCGGAACGATTCGGACGAGGGAACAGAAAGAAGAGGCAGGAGACGAGAGAAAAAAAGAAGGGAGGAAGAAGGGGAAAAAAAGAATGGAGGAAGGAGAAAAAATGGAGGATGAAGGAAAAAAGAAAAATAATTAGGAGACGAAAAAAAAGAAAGAATGGAGGAAGAAGGGAAAAACAACTAAAAGAATGGAGGAAGAATGAAAACAGAAGTAGGAGACGAGAGAAAAAAAGAAGGGAGGAAGAAGAAAAAAATGGAGGAAGAAGAAAGAAAAGAATGGAGGAAGAAGGGAAAAAATAACGAAAATAATTAGGAGACAAAAAAGAAAAGAAAATGGAGGAAGAAGCAGGAGACGAAAAAAAGGGAGGAAGAAGGAAAAAAAAGAAGCAGGAGCCGAAAAAAAAGAAAGAATGGAGGAAGAAGGAAAAAAAGAACAAACAGAAGAAGCAGGAGATGAAGAAAGAGAAAAAAAGAAAGAAGGAAGAAAGAAGGGGACAATAAAAAATGGAGGAAGAGGAGAAAAAAGGAGAAAGTGGTAACAAAAAAGATAAAAAAAAATGGAAGAGGAGGGAAAGAAGAAAATGGAGGAATTGGTAATATGAAGAAATAAGATGTAGGAAGCGGAAAAAAACGAAGGACGAGGGAGAAAGAAGAATAGGGAGGAAAAGAAAAAAAAGCAAGAAGAACATGGAGGAAGAGGTGACAAAAAGGAGTAGGAAAAAAGGGAGGAAGAGAGAGAAAAAAGAGGAGGTGGAATTCTTTGGCTTTTATGCAGGAAGAGCTAGGAGGCGGGAAGAAGATGGAGAAAGGGAGAGGAAGTGTGAGAGAGGTTGAAAGGAAGGGAGAGAGAGGGAGAGACAGACAGACAGAAAGAGAGAAAAAAATGAAAGAGAAATAAAGAGATAGAGAGAGGAAGAGAGAGATAGAGAAAGAGTGAGAGTAGAGTGAAGTGAGGAGAGAGAGAGAGAGAGAGAGTGAGTGAGAGTGAGTGAGTGAGTGAGTGAGTGAGTGAGTGAGTGAGTGAGAGTGAGAGAGAGAGAGAGAGAGAGAGAGAGAGAGAGAGAGAGAGAGAGAGAGAGAGAGAGAGAGAGAGAGAGAAGAGAAGAGAAAGACAGAGACAGAGAGAAAGATAAAGAGAGAGAAAGAGAAGAAAGAGAAAGAAAGGTAGTAAAGAGAGCAGGAGAGAGCGCGCGCATTTCCCCCCTCCTCGTCTCCCTCTCCCTTCATCCTCCGCAATTTACTTCTTTCGCTCCGTTTCTCCTTCACCTCCTCACCTTCCTTGGGGCGAATCCGAAAAGTTCCCATTATGGCCGAGTGTCTTCTCTCTTCTCTCTTGCTCTGTCTCTCTCTCTCTCATTCTTGCTTTCTATCTCGGTCTCTCTTACTCTATCTCTCTCTCATTCTCTCTTGCTCTATCTCTCTCTCATTCTTGCTTTCTATCTCTTTCTCTTTGTCTTCTCTCTTGCTCTATCTGTCTCTCATTCTTTTTTATCTCTTTCTCTCTTTGCTCTATCTATCTCTCATCTTGCTTCTATCTTTCTCTTTTTTTCTGTTCTCGGTCTTTATCTTTCTTCCTCTCTTCTCCTTCCCTTCCTTCTCCTCCTACCCTCTTCCCCCCCCCCCTCCCCCCTTCTCCTGTCAGTTCACCTGTTGTGTCAGCTCACTCCCCGCTCGCCTTCCCACACCTCCCCCACCCCCTGCCTTCACCCCCCCCCCCATCTTCTCACTTGTCTCCCCAGGAGGTCCCTTAGCCAGTGGACCCCCTTGTTTGTTTGTTGTCTTGCTAGTGTGTTCGTTCGTGGTGTACATTCAATAAGATATTTTCTTTTTTTTTCACCTTTGAATACTATTTTCTTTCTTTCTTTCTGTCTGTCTCTGCTCTTCTCTCTCTCTCTCTTTCTCTTTTCTCTTTTCTCTTTCTCTTTCTCTTTTCTCTTTCTCTCTCTCTCTCTCTCTCTCTCTCTCTCTCTCTCTCTCTCTCTCTCTCTCCTCTCTCTCTCTCTTCCTTTCTTCCTTCCTTCTCTCTCCTCTCTCTCTGAAAGAAAAAAGAAAGAGAAAGGGAGACAAAGCCAAAGGGTTGAAGGAAGAGGAGGTAGTAAAGTAGACGCCGGAGAGGAGAGAGGCGAGGGGAGGGCGAGAAGCGAGGAGCGAGGAGAGAGAAGCGAGGAGTGAGGAGTCGCGAGTGAGGGCCCGAGGTCCCCCGCGAGCCGTGGCCCTCTCGCACCTTCTCGCGCCCGCCGAGAGCTGCGCCTGCCCGTAATGAATGCACGCGAGGGAGGCGGCCGGCCAGCATGGCATGATCGTCCACATTAACATGCTATTATCGTAACGGCTCTTGTTTCGTCGTCCTCCTCGTGTTTTCCTTCGCCTCGTCCTCCTCCTCCTCCTCCTCTTCGCGGGTGTCGCGGCGCGGGCTCTCCCCTCGTGTCGTTCCTGATTCCCGTCGGAAATCAAGTCGCACTTCAAAAAGGCTTTTTAATTATGCATTAATTACAGAATGGGAGAAGTGTGATGATCATCGTGACTCAGGCAGGCAGGCAGGCGAGCGCGTGAGTCGAGTGACGTACAGTGCGTGAGGGTACGGATCGCGTACGTGTTATTTCTAGTAGTGCCGCCTATCGATTGCCGCCTTCCGCGTTGCCAAGTCTCCCCCCTTCGCCCTGCAATTGCGTTACGGTGATCCACGCCATCGGAAGTGTGTCTCCGGAGTCGCGCCGCCGAAAGAGCCGCGAGGGCATGCACGCGGAGGCCGATGCGCCGCGATACATTTCGACCTTGCACAAGCGACGCTCCGGCCCGCGCAGCGCCGCCCCGCCCTCCCTTCCCTCCCGCCTCGCCTCCCTCCCCGCGCCTCTCCTTCCCCTCCTCCCTCCGTCCGGTTCTCTCGCCCGTCCCTCCTCCCTCTCCCCCCCTCCCCCGACCGACGCCTCCACGTGTGTACAACCCGACTTTAACGCACAGAAAACGAGCATTTGCCTGCAAGTTGGCATCGTGTCCGTTCATTAAGGAAGTCCTCGCCATCCTATTAACCACTGCTAATTGGGTTTCAAAACACACCGGCTGTTGCGTTGCAGGGCAGACGCGTGCGCCCCGTGAGGAGGTGGGGAGAGGGGAGGGGGGAGAGGGGGGAGAAGGCATGGGGTGAGGAGGAGGAGGGGGATTAAGAAAGGTGGGGGGGAGGGGGGGGGGGTTATAGGGGCAAGGAGGCAAGGAGGCGAAGGTGGAATCAGCTGTGTGGTCAGGATTTTGAATTTGCGTCCTGACACTTTTTCGCTCTTATCTGCCGGTGCGTCTTGGCGATGGGATCTTTCTCTTTCGCTCTCCTTTGCTGTTTCTCACGCTCTTCTCGCTTTCGCCACGGCCTCTCTCTCTCTCTCTCTCTCTCTCTCTCTCATCTCTCTCTCTCTCTCTCTCATCTCTCTCTCTCTCCTCTCTCTCCTCTCTCTCTCCCTCTCTCTCTCTCTCTCTCTCTCTCTCTCTCTCTCTCCTCTTCCTCTCTCTCTCTCCCTCTCTCTCTCTCTCTCTCTCTCTCTCTCTCTCTCTCTCTCTCTCTCTCTCTCTCTCTCTCTCTCTCTCCTCTCTCCTCTCTCTCCTCTCTCTCTCCCTCCTCTCTTCTTCCTTCTTCTTCTCCTTCTCCTTCTCCTCTCCCCTCTCCCCTCTCCCTCTCCCTCTCCCTCTCCCTCCCCTCTCCCTCTCCTCTCCCTCCCTCCTCTTCAATCTCTCCCCTATACACCAGCTGTATTATAGTCTTCATCGGCGCATTGTTTTCCAGGTAAACAAAGAGCATACATATTTGGATTTATTATACATGATATTCCGAGAACACAAAATGGCTAAACAGGAATCGATAATGGGTAAATTTTTCGAGATTTATGGACATACAGCTTCGACGGGTTCTCCCTTCGATAGTTTTCAAAGGAATAAAGTAGAGGAAATCAAGTGATAAAAGAGTAAATTGGGATAATGATAAATAAACTCTTTTGAATTCTCTTCTCCTTCGTTTAATATTTATATATATACAGATGTGTGTGTGTGTGTGTGTGTGTGTGTGTGTGTGTGTGTGTGTGTGTGTGTGTGTGTGGTGTGTGTGTGTGTGTGTGTGTGTGTGTGTGTTTGTATGCCTAATATTTCCGCTCTTCATCAATATTTTTTTTGCTGATATGAAATTGATATCCCCTAAAAAGGAAGAATGAAAAAAGAAAAATCACTTTGCGAAAAAGAAAAAAAAGTAAATGAAAATGAGACGAATAGATTATAAAAAAAAAGGGAGATTTAAAAGACGTGTATTCCCCTCCTACATTTGACAGGAGGAAAAAAAAGAAAAGTTAAAGGATGATATAGAGTGAAGGGGGAAGTGAGGGGAGGGTGGAAATGGGTGGGGGAGGGGTGGGGGGAGAGGCACTCAAGCCCTTCTTACCCTCAGCGTGAAAACCTCTTCCACCACCGGGCATTTGCAATTGAAATTAAGTTGCATTAGCCCCCTTTAAATGCAGAAACGGTGTAAGCTGATGGGGAAAACAATTGGGGGATAGGGGGGATGGGGGAGGAGAGGGGAGAGGGAGGGATAGGGGAAGGGGAAGGGGAGGGAGGAGAGAGAAGGGAGAAGGAGGGAGGGGAGAGAGAAGGGAGAAGGGGGAGGGAGAGGGAGAAGGAGGGAGGGAGGAAGGGGAGGGAAAAGAGAGGGTAGAGGGGAAGGGGAGGGAAGGAGGAGGGGAGGGAGGACAGGGGAGGTAACAGGAAATGGAGGGAAGGGGACGGGAAGAACAAGACGAGACAAGAGACAGAGAAGATAGAAATAGAGAGAAGTAATAATAGTAGTAAAGGAGGGAAAATAGAAAAAAAAAAAAAATAGAAAAAAAAACAAGAAGACAGCTGAGCAAAACTGAGCGAAGAAGTGAGAAGAGAAACAAAACAACAACAACAACAAAGAAGAAAACGAATAACAGGAAAAAAGAAAATACAAACAAAGAAGGGCGTTTCCCTGACGACCGTAAAACCGAATCCTAAAAAGATTTTTTTTTTCCTTTTTCCTTTTTCTCTTTTCTCTCTCTATTTCTCTCCTTCGTCGAGTGTGACAAGTCCTAACAAGCGAAAGAGG
>NW_020869753.1:120622-137061 GCF_003789085.1 Penaeus vannamei | reverse complement strand
GAAAGAGGAAGGATGGGGAGGATGGGAAGGTGAAATTAAAATGAAATTTTGAAGAATAAGAAGAATTGAAGAACCCACAAAAACGAAGACAAAAAAAAAAAATGAAACAACAGGAAAACAAAAAACAACAAAAAAGATCACAATATGCAAACGACACACCACACCCCAACCCACACACACGAATAGGGGGTGAGGGGTGGGGTGGAGGCGGGTGAGGGGTGGGGTCGGTGGGGGTTGATTGTGTCCAGGGACAAACGGATGGTAATGAAGGAGAAAGAAAATGCATTGCCCGATCGTGTGTGTGTAACCGTGGTGGCCCTCGTTATGATTGTTCGAGGGTGTTTGTCGGGGTGGTTGTGGGGGGAAGCGAGAGAGGAGGAGAGGGAGGGAGGAAGAGGGAGGGAGGGAGGGACGTGGGAGGGGAAGGGGTAAGGGGAAGAGAGAGAGGAGGGAAGAAGGGAGAGGGGGTAAGGGGAAGGGGGTAAGGGAAGAGAGAGAGGGGAAGAAGGGAGGGAAGTTAAGATAGAGGTGAGGGAGGGAGAAGGGCAAGGGGAGAGGGGGTGATGGAAGAAGGGAGAAAGGGGGAAAAAAGAGAGGGGGAGAAAGGAGAAAGGGTAAGGGGAAGGGGGAGAGAGGGAAAGGGGAGGGGGCGGGAGTGAGAAAAGGAAAAGGAAGGGGGAAGCGGCGTAAGGGGAAGATATAAACAGCAAGAGTGTTATGGGGGAAGGAGGAAAGGAAAAGGCTAGAGGGAAGGGGGGGGAAAAGGAGGAAAATAGCAAGGTAAGAGGAAATGGGAAAAAAAGAGAGGAGAAGAGGAGAAGAAGAAGGAGGAAGTCGGGGAAAGCATAAAAAGGATAGGAATAGGGCAAAAGGATAAAGGAGAGGTGCTAGAGAAACGGGAGAAAAAGGAGAGGAGGAGGAGGAGGTGGGGGAGGGGGAGGGGGGTGAAAGGGGTTTAGTGGTTTTCGGCTTTGTTGTTTGTGTGGTCAGAGGGCCGATGCTGGTGCTCGCGGGGTGGGGTGGGGGGTGGGGGCTAAATGGGAGGAGGAGGGGGGGGGCTTTGGTAGGAAGATCTTTATGTACATGTATACAAATTTGCATGGATGATCGCTTATGTGCACACACGCACGCATGCATACACCACGAGCGTACACACGCACTCACGCACGCTGACGCACGCACGCACGCACACACACACGCACACACACACACACACACACACACACACACACATACAGAGAGTGAAGTAGAGAGAGTAGAGAGAGTGAGAGAGTAGAGAGAGAGTAGAAGAGAGTTAGAGAGAGTAGAGAGTAGGAGAGTAGAGAGTAGAGAGAAGAGTAGAGAGTAGAGAGTAGAGAGGTAGAGAGTGAGAAGTAGAAAAAGAAAGAAAGAAAGAAAGAAAAGAAAGAAGAAAGAAGAAAGAAAGAAAGAAAGAAAGAAAGAAAGAAAGGAAAGAAAGAAAGAGAGAGAGAGAGAGAGAGAGGAGAGAGAGAGAGAGAGAGAGAGAGATGAGAGAGAGAGAGAAGAGGAAAGGGAAAAGATAAGACAAGAGACAGATAGAGAGAATAGAAACCAAGAGATTAAGAGAAGATAAGCCGCCAGGATGAGAGGAGGGGAGGGAGAGGAGGGGAAGGGGGGGGGACAGAAGACGGATAAGGAAGGGACCCCCCCTCCCCCCACTAATGGTTCTTAAGTACAAAAGCTAACGCGAGAGATGAGTGTTATAGTGAGGATAATGGGGTAATTTGCCTCGGCGGTTGGGTTAGGGTTTATAGTGATTTTGAATTTAATGTTTTTTTTCTAATTTTTTTTTCGTTTTTTTTTTTCTCTCTTTGTTTTTTGTTCATAGACATGTGAAATTGTAGCGAAATGAAAAATGTAATTGTTTTTTTTCTCAATTTTTTCGTTTTTTTTCTTTCTCTTTTTTATGGTCATAGACATGTGAAATTTGCGTTGGGTGAATAATTGTTGATGATGATGATGGTAATGATGATGATAATCTGGATAATAGTATTGATAATAGCAGTAATAGCAGTGATGATGGTGATGATGATGATGAAGATGATGATGATGATGATGATAAAGAGGAGGAGAAGGAGGAGACGGAGACGGAGACGGAAAGGGGAAGGAGAAAGGAGAAGGAGAAGGATGAGAAGAAGGAGGAGAAGGAAGAGAAGAGAGGAGAAGGATGAGGAAGAAAAGGAGGAGAAGGAGAAGTAAAGGGAGAAGGAGAAGGAGAAGGAGGAAGAGGATGAACATGATAAAGTAAAGATAGATCTTAATAATCACCCATTATAAATTTCACAGCGAAAGGAAGATAAAACAAACACGAAAAGAAAATACACAACAGAATAAGACAACGAAGAAAAACAAACCTACAGAACAAGTTTTCTAAGATACACACTAAAAACGGGGAAAAACGGAAGAAAAAAAAAGGGCACAAGAAAGTAATAAAAAAGAAAAGAAAAAAAAACGGAAAAAGCGGAAGAAAAAAAAAGAGCACAAGAAAGTAATAATAAAAAAGAATAAAAAAAGAAAAACAGAAAAGTTATACGGTCCGCGGAGAACCCAAAACCCTACAGGTGGGAGGGAAAAAATGGTAGGCCTAAAACAGGTGGTTGGGCGTTTGTGTTTCAGGGCGCGGGGGTCGTGGCCATTACGGTGGTGATGGTGGTGGTGGTGTGAAGGATGATGGTGATGAGGTACGTGATAGTGGTGGTGAGGGTGTAAATGGTCGTGATTAGGATTATGATGTACGTGAAAGTGATGATTATGATGTAAATGATAGTGATGGTGATGATGATGTATATTATATGATTATGTAAATGATAGTGATGATGGTGAAATGGGATGTGTAAATGATGATGGTGTATGGTAATTATGATTAAATGATAGTGGATGGTGATTATGTAAATGATAGTGATGATTACAGTGTAAATGATGATGTAAATGATATGAGATGATTATGATATAAGAGTGATGATGGTGATGAAGTAAATGATAGTGATGGTGTAAACGGTGATGATGATGTAAGTGATAGTGATAATGAGGATGGAATGATAGTGATGCTGTAAATGATGGAATGATAATGTAATGTAAATGATAGTGGTGATGATGTAAGTTGATAGTGTAATGATGAAGTTAGTAATGATAATGGTACTATTCATGGTATCAATAATACACAAGTTAATACTGATCTTAATAATGATAATAATGATAATGTTAGTTGTGTAGTAGAGTAGTAGTATCAGTGTAATATTAGTAATAGTAATATTTATGATAATAATAGTAATAGTAATACAAATACAAATAAAATACGAATATAAAATGATAGAGATAATGATAATAAGAGTAATAACAATAATAATAATAATAATGATGATGATGATAATGGATAATATAATATAATAATAATAATAATGATAATGATAAATAAAATACGAATAAAAATGATAACGATAATGATAATAACAGTAATAATAATGATAATAATAATGATAATAATAATAACAATAGTAATAGTAATACAAATAGAAATAACATACGAATAAAAAATGATAAAGAAAATTATGATAACAGCAATAATAATAATAATAACAATGATAAAGAGGCGGTTGCTGAAGTTTCATCACTTCTCCCTGTTGCAAAGAGTCACGTGGTTCCCGTCTGGCGAGCGTCCCTTTAATTCATTGCAGACTTTTCAAAAATGTATTATATGTATTTATGCTCGAAATGTCGGTCTTGTTCGGAAGGCGAAGGGATGTATGAGGTGATGTTTTTCTTTTTTTCTTTGTGTGTTTTGTTTGTTTGTTTTTGTTTTTGTTTTGATTTGTTATTTTGTTGTTTAAGGAATTGAGGGTTGTGATCGGGGAATTGTTTTTGTTTTTTAGATAATGTTGTGATTTGTGTGGAGGAGGTGGAGGTGGAGGTGGGAGTGGAGGTGGAGTTGGAGTTGGAGTTGGAGTTGGAGTTGGAGGTAGAAGTGGAAGTGGAAGTGGAAGTGGAGGAGGAGAGGAGGGGGAGAGGAGAGGAGTAGGAGGAGGAGGAGTAGGAGTAGGAGGAGGAGGAAGAAGAAGAAATAATACGAAAGCAAGAGTAAAAGGAGGAGAAGGGGGAATAGGAAGGTCGCGATGGTGGAACGAGAAGGCGGTTCGAAGTGAATGAGGAGAAAGAGAATAAGAATAAGGGAAATGACAAGAGGAACGGAGAAGAAGAGAAGAGAAAGCGAAGGCGAAGAAAGAAAGGGGAAACAAGAAAAAAAAAGAACTCGTTAATCCTCACGCCTTGATGCACCTCCTCGACACAGCCGTAAAATACCCAGCAAAGAAACAGCATGGCGCCTCCACAGGAAGTAGGCCTATCTCTCTCTCTCTCTTCCTCTCCTTTACGTCTTCCACGAATCACCAACTCGAACAAGGACACAGTGGAAAGGAGAGAAAAAGGAGACGGGGGAAGAGAGAGAGAGAGAGAGAGGGGGGAAGAGAAAGAGAGGAGAGAGAGGAGAGAGAGAGAGAGAGAGAGAGAAGAGGACGTCATTGCGGCAGAAGGTCTTTTAAAGCGTCGGTCCGGAGAGCAGGGAGGCAGGGCGGTCTCGTCCCCAGCCGCTGTGGCGAGCGGAGGAGGTCGCGCTCGCCCCGTCAGCCGCCGTCAGGAGCTGGGGACGAGAGTATTGGATCAGCTGGCATACGGTAGTGGTTGTTTGGTGATTGCGGTTGCTTGCGGTGGCGGCGGAGGCGAGGAGATCGCGTTCGGGGGGATTATGAGGGAATGATGGTTGGTGATGGAGAGGTGGTGGAGGGGAGGGGGAGGGAGGGGGGAAGGGAAGGGGGGCGGAGAGGTGGTGATGGGGGAGGGAAGGGAAGGGAAGGGGGGCGGAGGCGGGAGGGGAAGGGAAGGGAAGGGAGGCGGAGAGTGGCGAAGGGGGGGGAGGGGAAGGGGAGAGGAAGGAAGGGGCGGAGGATGGGAGAGGTGGCGAAGGGGGGAGGAGGGAAGGAAAGGGGCGGAGGATGGAGAGGTGGCGAAGGGAAGGGAGGGGAGGGAGGGGGGCGAGAGGCGAAGGAGGGAGGGAAGGGGCGGGGGGCGGAGAGGTGGCGAAGGGGTAAGGGCGGGGGGCGGAGAATGGCGAAGAAGGGGGAGACGGGGCGGGGACGAGAGTATGGTTCCGTGTGGTATAGGGATCGTGGTTGTGGGCGAGACCGAGAGGCATGGCGAGGGACTGTGCTCCGTGGTGGCGAGGCGATTGCGGCGGCGAGTGAATGGTAGCTCGGTGATTTGAGGTTCGAGTGGGCGATGGTTGTCTGGTGGGCGTAATGCTGACTAATGATGCTGATTACGGCTTTGATGACAGCTGTGACGCTCGCTGTGATTCCCCCGTGTGTTTGTTCTGTGGCTTTGGACTTGTTACGTCTCTGGGCGTGACGTGTGAGGTTATACGGTAAATGTAATCCGCTGTTTTGTCTTTTTTTCTCTCTCTTTCTTTCTCTCGTTCGTTCGTTTTCTTTTCTTTTTTCTTTTTCTTTTCTTTTACTGTGTTTTTTGCATATCTTTATCGGTTTCATCTTTCTTTCTTTCCATTCTTTTCTTTTCATCTGCATTTGTTTTCTTTTTTCTTTTTCTTTTCTTTTAGTGTTCTGTGTGCATATATCTATCGGTTTCCTCTTTCTTTCTTTCCATTCTTTTTTTTTCATCTGCATTTGTTTTTCCTTCTTTTATACTTTTTCCTCAGATTTCCTCTGTTTCTTTTTAGGGGATTTTTTTTTTTTCTTTTTTGGAACTGTTCCTCTTCGGTGATATTTCATTTCGCTCCACGGCGCCCGACCCGACTTTGGGCGGGACTGACCTGGCCTGACCCATCTCTAGGCGCCGGGAGGGGGGGCTCCACTTTCTCTGTCTCTGTCTGTCTGTCTGTCTATCTGTCTAACTTTCCCCTTCCGCCGTTTCTACATCCTTCCTTCTACCATTCCCACTCCCTCTCCTTCTTCCTCTCCCTCTCTATTTCTCTTCCTCCCTCTTCTCTTCCTTTCTATTTCCTTTCCTCCCTATCCGTCTCTCTCTGTATTTCCCTTCCTTCTCTCCCTCTCTCCCTTCCTCCCCCTCCCTCTATTTCCCTCCCCCCTCCCTCCCCCCACCCACCCACCCTATTTCCCTCCCTCCCTCTCCCTCCCACCCACCCACCCACCCACCCACCCACCCACCCACCCACCCACCCACTCATAAACACCCCCCCCCCCCCCTCACTTACCCACGTGCAATAACAGGCCACTTATGCGTAATGCACATCCATCTGAAAAATTGCGCAGATAAATTCCCCGCGCGAAATGATATCTCTCCGGCGCTAATTAATGATCGCCGAAGCACAAGGCAGACTGGAAGACCGCGCGCTTACGCAACCCGTAATTATGGCGTTGAGTTATTCCGGGTCATGTTCTGGAGCGGACCTTGCGGTGGTGTGGGAGAAGCGCCACCTGGGGAGGAGGGGAGAGGGAGTGGGGGAGGGAGAACGAAAGGGGGGGGAGGGAGGAACGAAAGGGGAGGAGGAACAAAGGGGGGAGGGAGGGAGAGAGGGGGAGGAGGGAGAAGGTTGGGGATGGATAGAGGGAAGGGAAGAGAGGGGGAAGGAGGGAGAAGGTTAGGGGTGGGAGGAAGGAGGAAGGAGGGAAAGGGTGAAGTAGGGAGAGAAGGAGGAGGGAAGGGGATAAGGGAAAATGAGAGAGAGAGAGAGAGAGAGAGAGAGAGAGAGAGAGAGAGAGAGAGGAGGAGGGAGGGAGGGGGTGAAGGTAGGAAAGGAAGAAAGTTGGAGACGCGAGAGAGGGAGGGAGCGGAAAGAGAAAGGGAAAGGGAAATACAAAGGGAGGGAAGAAGAGAGAAAGAGAGAAGGGAGGAAAACGGGTACGATGAAGGAGAAAGTGAGAATGATGAAGAGAAAAGCAGGGAAGGGAAGGGAAGGGAAGGAGGGCATGAGAGGAGGAATGAGAGGAAGGGAGGGAAGAGGGAAGAACGAAGGGAAAGAAGGAGGAAGAGAAGGAAGAAATTGAACGGAAGGGAAGAGAAAGAGAGTAAAGTAAGAGGGAAGAGAAGAGTAGGAGGGAAAGGAAAGAAAAAAAAAAGAAAAGGAAAAAAAAAGAATGGAATTGAAAGGGAGGGAAGCGAAGGGAAGGTAGGTCACCCATCCCCCCACCCCCTCGGTCACCCCCCTCCCCTTCCCTGCTCACCTGTTCACCCACCATTACGGGAGAAGAGGTAATGGGTGGCGACCAGACGCCCATTGAGGTGGTATGGTGTAGGGAACCGGGCGTATGGGTTCGGGTGGGGGAGCGGGAAGAAGGGATGGATGGGAGGAGGGAGGAAGAGAGAGGGAGGAAGGGGGAGGGGGGAGGAGGAGGAGAGGGAGGAAGAGAGGTGGAGGGAGGAGAGGGGAGGGAGGAAGAGAGAAGAAGAAGAGAAGAAGAAGAAGAAGAAGAGAAAAAAGAAAAAGAAAAAGAAAGAAAGGAGAAGGATCAATAAGAAGGAAAAAATTGAAAAAAAAGAAAAAAAGAAAAAGAGAAAGCAAGAGAAGTGAGAGAGAAAAAAATAGGCAGACAAGGGAAAACTAATTATGGGAGAGAGGGAGAGGGAGGGAGGGGGGGGCATTCCACTTGCGGTCTCTGGGGGGGAGGGGGAGGAGAGAGTCTAAAGGGTCTTTGTACAGGGTCTTTAAAGGGAGGGGGAAAGGGGGGAGGGGGGATCGGCGTCGTGGTCTGTGTGCCAATAATTCTGATGACAAGGGCTGGTATTTGGTATTAAGTGAGAGGGGGGGGGCTGGGAAGGTAGGGGCACAGGCAGCGTTTGCTGTGTGTGTGCTGTGTGTGTTGTGTGTGTGTGTGTGGAGAGAGAGGGAAGAGAGAGAGAGAGAGTTATATACAGTAATGCGTATAAATGTATATAGATGAGCACTCACAGTTCTGTAAATATTTAATGTAAGAACACATAACCGCCGGCAGACAACCAGTCAGACGCCGGAACACGACGAAAAACAACCAGGATTCAGACACAAAACACCAAACAAGCAGATTGCCAAAAATCGCGACCAGACAACCGAACCGACACCGAAATATACTTCTTCCTCTTCGTTTTCCTCCTCCTCCTCTAAACCTTCCTTCCTCTTCCTCTTATTCTTATTCCTCCTCGTCCTCGTACTCCTCCTTCTCCTTCCCCCTCTTCGTCTTCTTCCTTCTTCTTCTTCTTCTTCTTCTTCTTCTTCTTCTTCTCTTCTTCTCCTCTCCTCCTCCTCTCCTCCTCCTCCTCCTGCCTCCTCCTCCTCCTCCTCCTCCTCCTCCTCCTCCTCCTCCTCCTCCTCCTCCTCCTCCTCCTCCCTCCTCCCTCCTCCTCCTTCCTCCCCCTCCTGCTCCCCTCTCCATCTTATCAGCCTCCTCACTAGGGCAAGGGTCTTGAAAGGAAGGCTCTGAAGCAGGAAGGGGCATCTTGAGACGGGACGAGGGTATGGAGGGGGGAGGGTGTGTGAGGGTGGTAGGGGGTAGGGTGGTGGTGAGGGATATGGGGGGGGGGAACTGGGTATATGGAAGAAAGGGGGTATGAGGGTGGTAGGGGTAGGGGTTAGGGGGTGGTAAGGGTATGGGGGTAGAGGTGGAAGGTTGAAGAGGGTCGAGGGGATGGGTGGGGGTGGTGGTGGGGGTGATAGGGGAATGGGAAGGGGTAGGGGGAGTGTGGTTGGAAAGAGGTGGGTTGGGAGTAAGATTATCTTGAGGCAGATAGGAAGGGCACCAAGAGACAGACAGACAGACACAGACAGACACAGACAGACAGACACAGACAGACTGACTGACTGACTGACTGACTGACAGACAGACACAGACAGATAGACAGACAGACAGGTTGAGGGGAAAGACAAGGAAAGAAAAGAACCAGAAAAAGAAAGAGAAGGAAAAAAAGAGAGAGAAGGAAGTTAAAAAGAAAGAAAAGAAAGTAAAACCGAAAAAGGGAGAAGGGAAGGAAATAAAAGAACCCAAAAAGACAAAAAAAACAGAAAGAAAAAAAGAGAAAGAAAGAAATGAAAGAAAAAGAAAAGAAAGGAAAAGGGGAGAGAAAAAAAAGACAAGAATCAGAAAATGAAAGAAAAAATAAATACAAGCAGAAAAAAAAAGAAAATGAAAAAAAAGAGAAAGAAAGGAAAGAAAGAGAAGAAGAAAAACGACAAAAGAAAAGAAGCAGAAATTTTTTTTCCTCCGTGCCTCCCTCTCCTCCTCCTCCTCCTCCTCCGCCATGAACTAACGAAGGGGGCAACAAAACGACCCGCCAAGAGTTGCATGACAGTCACGTGACCCCGTCGAGAGGAGGAGGATGGATGGATGGAGGGAGGGAGGGAGGGAGGGAGGAGCGGTTGGGGGAGAGAGAGGGATAGGGATGTGGTTATAATTTGCGTTCTCATAGTTGTTTGTGTTGTGTGTGTTGTGTGTGTGTGTGTGTGTGTGTGTGTGTGTGTGTGTGTGTGTGTGTGTGTGTGTGTGTGTGTGTGTGTGTGTGTGTGCGCGCGTGTGTGTGCGTCTGTGTGCCTGTGTCTGGCTTTGTTTGTCTTTGTGTCTGCGTCTGAAAGGCAGAAGAAAATCTGTGCGCGGAAATTATAGTGTCTCTCGAAGTCGTTTCGGAATTGAAGAGTTCTGTTGCATGTCGAGCGGTCGTGTTCATGCGGTTTTCGTGTGGCTTCTCTCTTCCCCCGCGTGTGTGTGTGTGTGATCGCCCGTAATTACAGATACGCACACGGATGTTTATGGGTACACATACGCCCGTTTAGGTATTCTTACGAGCACGCGCGTACGCAGACACATACGCATAAGCACTCACGTATATACACACAGACGTACGCACATGCACTCATTCACGCACGCACGCACCATACACGCACACGCACACACACACACAACACACACACACACACACACACACACACACACCACACACACACACACACACACACACACACACACACACACAACACACACACACACAGAAACAAACAAACAGCAACAACCCAAAACCCAAAACAACAATCAAATCAAATCAAAACATCAAAAAACGTAAACAAGTAAAAAATTCCCCCTTGTTTTTAATCCACACTTTACTATCCACATCTTCGTCTCACCTCCTCTTCTCCTCCTCCTCCTCTGGCGCGAGGGAGCGAAGGCCCATCTGGGAGGTTGTCGATTCGTGTAAATGAGAGAATGAATATTTTCTCTCTCGATAGGCCTATGCTCGGGAGGAAGATGGGGTGTACGGAGAGAGGGAGAGGGGAGGAAGGAGGAGGATTGATGAGAATGGAGGAAATTGGGATAATGAAGTGATGGTGGAAGATGGGGAGAGGAGAGGGGAAAGGAAGAGAGGAGGAGAAGGGGGGGGAAGAGGGAGAGAAAGAAAGAGAATGAATGAGAAAGGGTGTGGAGAGAAAAACAACGACTAACAGACAGACGGAGAGACATGGAAGGCAATAACAGTGACAGTGGTAGCGAGAGAGAGAGAGAGAGACAGAGACGAGCAAAAAAGAGGAAAGGGAGAAAAAAAGAAAGGACCGAAACAGAAACTGGTTCTTATATAAAATAGACAACAATTTAGAGAGAGAGAGAGAGGGAGAAAGAGGAGGAGAGGGAGAGGGAGGGAATGGAAGGAGAGAGAGAGAAGGGGGAGGAGAGGAGAGAGAGGGAAGGGAGGGAGGGTAAAAGGGAAAGGAAAGGAAGGGAGGGGATTGGGATGAGGGAGGGAAGTGGGGTGGAAGGGAAGGGAAGGGAAAGAAAGGGGATGGGATGAAGGGGAGGGAGGGGAGCGTGAGAGGGAGGAGGAGGAGGAGGAGGTGTTTTTATACCATAGAGAGAAGAAAGGGGATGATGGAAGGAGAGGGAGGGGGGAGGGGAGTGCAATGTGGGGAGTATTTTATTAATGGCTCCGTGCTTGTGTGCTCGCCGCTCGCGCACGCACGCACGGGACGCACGTGTGTGTGTGTGATGGAATCTATTACGTTATGGGAGGCGGTCACGTGAGCTGTGTTGATGCTTTTTATTTAGGGAATGAGGTTTAGTTTTTATATATATATATATATATATATATATATATATATATATATATATATACATATCTGTATATATATATATATATATATATATATATATATATATATATATATATATATGTGTATATATATATGTATGTATATATAATTCTTTTCTTTCTTTTCTTTTCTTTTTTTTACGTACACATACTTATACATATATATATTACACATGCTTGCACAATGAAATGTATTATGGATAGTTATATTTAGAAATGCGGGTGTAAGTATATTTACATCAACCGCACTCACAAACAGGCATATTGCCACAAGGAGACCCACGCCCCTGCCTGTGCCCCAGAGAGGGTAAGGGGGGCACCGCTCCCTTTTACCCCGACCCTACCCGACTCATAACCTCCGCTACCCCCACCCTCGCCACACTCCCTCTACCCTCCCTTACCCTTGCCCTCCCCATCTCTACCCCTCCACCCCCCTCCCCACACTCCCTCTACCCCCCTTACCTTCCCTCCCCATCTCTTTCCCTCCACCCCCTCCCCACACTCCCCTACCCCCTTACCTGCCCTCCACATCTCTATCCCTCCCCCTCCCCAACTCCCTCTACCCCCCCCTACCTCCCTCTACCCCGCCTCCCCTACCTTCCCTCCCCACACTCCCTCTACCCTCCCCTACCTTGCCCTCCCCTACCTTTCCCCTTCCCCTCTCTATCCCCTCCACCCCCTCCCCCACTCCCCTACCCCCCTTAACCTTGCCCTCCCTCCACATCTCTAGCCCCTCCCCCCTCCCCACACTCCCTCTACCCCTCCCCTTACCTTTCCCTCCCCCTCTCTATCCCCTCCACCCCCCTCCCCTCACTCCCTCTACCCCCTCCCCTCCCTCTACCCCTCAACCCTCTTACCCCCCCCCCATCCGTCCCCGGGCAGCAGAGGCTTCCCCAGTTGTCGTCCGTAATTGGGATGGCATTCTCTCCGTTCGGATTCCTGGAGGAGTGAGGCGCGCCCCTCGAGCCTTCGGACTCTTCGGGAGAGATTAATCTTGCGGGAGAGAGAGAGAGAGGGGGGGTGGGGGGTGGGGGTGGGGTGGGGTGTTTTTTTATTTGTGGGTGGAGGTTGGTTGGTGGTTGAGTTTTTTTTTTTAGTGGGTGGGGGTGGGGGATTTTTTTAGTGGGTGTGGGTTGGTGGGGTTGGGATATTGTGGGGTGGGGGATTTTTAAGTGGGTAGGTATTGTGTGGGGATTTTTTTAGTGGGTGGGTTAATTGGGGGTTAGGTGTTATTTTTTTAGTGGGGGGGTTGGGATGGGTTATAGTAGGGGGTAGTAGCAGGGGAATGATACGCACGTACATGCATACGCTAATACGCCTGCACTCATACACACGGACGCACGAGCGAAAGGAAGAAAGAGATAAAAACGAAAACAGGTAGAAGATGAAAAGAAGAAAAAGATTAATGAGAAAAGAAATTGAAACAAATATTTCTCCTTCTTCCCCTCGTCCCTTTCCCCTTCCCCCACTTCCTCCTTACTCTTTCCCCGCCCTCTTTTACCCTTTCCTTACCTCCTCCTTACCCCTCACCCCCACCTTCTTACCCTAGCCTACCCCCCTACCCACCCCACCCCCCACCCGTCGTAGAGATCGCACACCAGCGCTGAGTATGCACAAAAGCGCTCTAAATTCACTAGTCGGCACCATGAGAAAAAAAAAGCTCCCGAGTTGCCATCGATTGATTTTGCGTTATAATATGGCGGGGATGGGACTCCCGCTTTTATTGACACGGGATCGTAAAGATTGAAATCGCGTGCTGCTATCTGCGACTGTATTCTTGGCCGGAGTACAATACCTGGGATTGTGTTCATTGATTTTTATATCGTCGCTAATGTGTACATATAATTATATATGAATTATGTTTTTTTATGTGTGTGTAAGTATGTATGTGTGTATATATCTGTTTGTTATCTATTTATCAGTTATGTATCTTTCTATCTATATATATGTACATTATATACTATATAATATATATATATATATATATATATATGTATATAAGTATATATATATATATATATATATATATATATATATATATATATATATATATATATATACCTGTATCTATATGCATGTTGCATGTATATTTATGTATTATATATTCATATAATTATGTAATTACATGATTATATATCTATATGTAACACACACACACACACCACACACACACACACACACACACACACACACACACACACACACACACACACACACACACACACACACACACACACACACACACACACACACACACACACACACACACACATTACATACATATATATGTGTGTGTGTGTGGTGTTGTGTGTGTGTATCTATATGTACGTGTGTATGTACGTGCAATTTATCACTTGATCCGGGACTCCGTGTTGAAAGGGATGGTCGAATCTTGCAATTTGCTTCACACGTAAAAAAGGCAAAAGCAAAATGCGTATCTCACTGTATTCTATTTTTTATTGTCGTCAATATCATCACTTGGCGATTGTGATGGATGTGGAGGGTAAGAGGAAGGGGGGGAGGAGGAGAGGGAAGAGACAGGAAGGGAGGATGAGGGAGGAGGGGAATGAAGAGAGGAGGGGGGGAGGGGAAAGAACGAGAGGAAAGGAGGGAAGGAGGGGGGGGGGGAGAGTGGGAGTGGGAGTGAGGGAAGAAGGAGAGGAGGTAAAAATACGCAAATCCAAAGAAACCGAGATAGAAAAAGAGAGACCGAGATAGAGGAAGAAGAGAAAGTGAGCGAGAGAATAAACCCCACCCCTCCCTCCTTCCCTCCCCCCTCCCCCTCCCCCCCCCACCTCGTTCAAAAAAAAAAAAAAAAACAGCAAATCCTTTTTTCCTCACACAAAAAAAATAAAGGGTTTAATTGCGCCGTGTTAACCCGAATCGTTTATGCATGTGAGTTAATGGGCGGGACTCCATTGTTCAAAGCGGTGCGGGCGCGGGACTAAACTAGTTTTTTTTTTGTTTTTCTTTTTCTTGAATGGTTGTTTATGTTTCCAATTCGTTTTTTTTTCTTTTTTGTGAGTTTTTTTTTTTCTTCTTCGTCGTCTTCTTCATCTTCATCATCATCATTCTTCTTCTTCTTCTTCTTCTTCTTCTTCTTCTTCTTCTTCTTCTTCTTCTTCTTCTTCTTCTTCCTCTCCTCCTCCTCCCTCCTCCTCCTTCTCCTCCTCCTCCTCCCTCTCTCTCTCTCCTCCTTCTCCTTCCTCCTCCTCCTCCTCCTTCTCCTCCTCCTCCTCCTTCCTCCTCCTCCTCCTCCTCCTCCCCTCTTTCTCTCCCTCTTCCCTCTCTTCCCTTCTTCTCTCCTCCTCCTCCTCCTCCTCCTCCTCCCTCCTCCTCTCCTCCTCCTCCTCCTCCTCCTCCTCCTCCTCCTCCTCCTCCTCTCCTCCTTCTCCCTCCTCTCCTCTCCTCCTTCTCCTCTCCTCCTACTCTCCTTCCTTTCCTCCTCCTCCTCCTTCTACTCCCTCCTCCACCTCCTCCTTCTCCTCATACCTCTCCCCCCTCCTCCTCCTCCTCCTTCTTAGAACGAATGAATAAATATAGGAGCGAAGGAAGGAAATAGAAGGTTCTTATTACAAATGATTGATTTATATCAGTTCATTCGCGGAAAAAGTTATTTTTTAATTTGTTTATTTATTTGTTCGCTTTAGTTCAATGTGAAGGATATGTCGTAGGGGAATGGTTGCTGTTGGTGGCGGTGAGGTAGAGTGTGATTTTCTTTGCTCATTTTCTTTCTTCCTTCCCTTTCCCTCTTTTTTCTTCTTCTTCTTTCTTCCTTCTTCTTCCTTCCTTGTTTTCTCCTTCCTTTCTTATTCCCTTGTTTTCTTCCTTCCTTCCTTCCTTCCTCTTCACGCCCTCCCTTCCTCCTTATCTGTTCTCTTTCCTTTTCGATCCATCACCCTCCTCCCTCTTTCCTTCCCTATTTCTCTCCCCGTCTCTCTTCCTCTCTCACCTCCTCCTCCTCCTCTTCCTCCTCCTCCTCCTTCCCTCCTCTCCCCTCCTCCTCCCCTCCCTCCTCCTCTCTCCTCACCTTCTCTCCTCCTCCCTCTCCTCCTCCTCCCCTCCTCCTCCTCCTCCTCCTCTTTCCTCCTTCTCCTCCTCCCTCCTCTTCCTCCTTCCCCTCCTCCTCCTTCCTCCTCCTCCTCCTCTCCTCCTCTCCTCCTCTCCTCCTCTCCTCCTCCTCCCTCCTCCTCCTTCCTTCCTCCTCCTCCTCCTCCTCCTTCCTCCTCCACCCCCCTCCTCCTCTCTCCTCCTCCTCCTCCTCCTTCGCAAAAAAAACCCGAAGACACCAACTCCCGTCCAGGAGGAGACGACGGTGACATAAACCCTTCACTCGAACGGGGATCAAGAGGCTTCGAACGCGTTATGTAATTTGATAACTCAATATTGTGGGACATTCCTTGCAAGTGGGTCGTCCGAAACCTCGCGCGCGGTGGTGGCGTTCCTGGCGTCGGCTTCGGTTCGGATTGTTGGATGATGAGGGGGTGAGGAGAGGGAGAGGGAGAGGGAGAGGGGAGGGAGGGAGAGGGGGAGGGGGGAAAGGGAGGGAGTGGGAGAGGAGAGGGGGAGGGAAAGGGGAGAGAGAGAGTTTTTGCCAATGTGTTTTTTTTTATGTGGTTGTTTTGTTTTTGTTATTTTGTGTGAATTTTATATATTTTTTATTATTTAGTTTATTAGAGTTGTTTTTGTATTTCGCTTCAAACTCATTGAGGAGATGTTCGGGACGCGGTGTTCTTCTGAACGAGAGGTTGAAAGAAGTGGGGCAAGTCGCTGCCACGGATTCGGACGCTCGGAGATAATCAGATGAGGCGCTGCCCTCGTGACCCGCTTCGCTGAGATAAGGAGGGAGGGAAGGGAGGGAGGGGGGAAAGGAGGGAAGGAGGGAGGGATGGAGGGAGGGAGGGGGAAAAGAGGGGAGGTGGGGAAGGAGGGAGGGAGGGAGGGAGGGGGAGAAAGAGGGAGGGGAAATGAGGGAAGGAAGGGAAGGCATGGAAGGAGGTAGGTAAGGAGGGAGGAAAGGAGGTGGGGAAGGAAGTGGGAATGGAAGGGAGGGAAAGGTGGAAAGGGAGGGAGAGAAGTGAGAGTGAGGGAAAGGAGGGAAGGAGGTAGGAAGGCAGAGAGGGAGGGATATGAGAAGAATGGAAAATGATAGACAGGAAAAACGAGAATTTACTGAAAGAGATAGAGAAGGAAGAGGATAGAAAGGAATAGAAAGGCAGAAGACAAGGGAGAGCGAGAAAAGGAAGAGGGGATAGGGTGGAGGGGAGAATAAAAGAAGGAAGGGGAGGAGTGGGATAAAGGGAGAAGCAGAATCAAATGCTTTTTATTTATCCGAATAAGGAACATTC
>NW_020869753.1:113122-115622 GCF_003789085.1 Penaeus vannamei | reverse complement strand
CAGTAATAGTATTGTTGTTGATGTGTTATTATTATTATTATTAAAAGTAGTAGTTGTAGTATTGTTACTGGTGTTGTTGTATTGTTATTATTATTACTGCCAATATTACATTTTTTTTGTTAATGTTACCACATCGTTTTGTTGTTTCTGTTGTAGTTATTGTTATTGTCGTTTTCTTGTTGCTGTTATTGCTATTGTTATTATTGATTTGTTTTTGTTTATTATTCTAGTAGTGATTCCTTCCCTTCTCTCATAAACAAGTATTTATATCTGATTTATCTGTATATCTATATGTATGTTTTTTTTCTATCATTTTATTCAACTATCAGATAATCTTTTTTTATGGGTGTGGTTTTAATTGCCTGTCCTTCTGTATGTCTGTGTGTCTGCCTATTGTCTTTCTGTCTGTCTGCCTATGTCTCTGCATGTCTGCCTTTGTCTCATGTCTGTGTCTCTGTCTGCCTTGTCTCTATGTCTGTGTCTTGGCTGCCTATTTGTGTGTCTGTCTGTCTGCCTATTTGTCTGTCTGTCTAGTTGTGTCTCTCTGCTGCTGTCTGCTATTGTGTCTCTATGTAACTGCCTTGCCTCTATGTCTATGTGTCTGTGTGTCTGGTTATCTCTGTCTCTCGCTGGTTGTAAATGTCAGCTTATTTACTACTCCATCACTCTTATTAGGTGGCGGAGGAAGATAACAGAGATAACATCAAACAGGAGAGGGTTTCGCCGCCTCTCAGCCGATGCGTGTGCGGCGCTGGTATCGGGTTGGGAATCGGCCGCTGGGTATTGGGGATGGCGGGAGCGTTTGCTTTTTTCTTCTTCTTTTTCGTTGTCTTCTTCTTCTCTTTTTCCTCTCTATCTTTCCTTTTCCCTTCTGTTCCTTTTTTCTTCTTCTCTTCCTTCTTTCTTCCTCTTTCTTCTCTTTTCCTCTTCCTCTTCTTCTTCTTCTTCCTCTTCCTTCCACCTCTTCTCCTCCTCCTCCCACCACCACCACCTCCTCCTCCTCCTCCACTCCTCCTCCTCTTCCTCCTCCTCCTCCTCCTCTCCTCCTCCTCCTCCTCCACTCCTCCTCCTCCTCCACTTCCTCCTCTCCTCCCTCCTTCTCCTCCACTTTCCTCCTCCTCCTCCTCCTCTCCTCCTCCTTCCTCGTCCCCCTCCTCCTCCACTTCCTCCTTCCTCCTCCTCTCTTCCCTCCTCCTCCTCCATAATTTAGTGCTCAAGACATAAAAAGTCAAGGGGTATGTGGCAATCATGCTTTTTGTGGCTATGAGTTTATGTTGTTATGAAGCGGTGATGGCATGAGGCTATGATGTTACCGGCTAGTGATTTTGTATGACGGCCTGATGCACGTGTGTTTGTATGTTGTTTTTATTTTATATTTTTTTTCCGTCTTTTATTTTAAGGAAGAGACTATGATCAGCGTCGTATCATTATTACCTTTTTTTTTCCTTTTTGCTTTTTTTATTATATTTATTATCTATTTTACAAGCATGCATCGTACTGATGAAGGATCGCCATTATTTTTTCTTTTCTTTTCTTTCTTCTTTTGTTTGACAGACATGGATGTGTACCATTAAGAACACCTTTTATATATATTTTTTATATTTTTTTATTTTTTTATTATATTTTATTTCCGTTTTTATTTTTATTTTTTCTTTTTATTTTTCTTTCCTTTTATTTCACAAACAAAAATTGTATGATGTTTGTGTGCGTTTTATATGTGTATGGATGTGAGCGATTTGTGTGTGTGTATGTGTGTGTGTGTGTGTGGTGTGTGTGTGTGTGTGTGTGTGTGTGTGTGTGTGTGTGTGTGTGTGTGTGTGTGTGTGTGTGTGTGTGCTTGCGTGCGTGTATGTGCGGCCATGCGGGCCGTCATGACAGCGGGATTGCAAATGCCACAGGCGTTGCAACCCCGGTGTAACGGAAGGTTCTGAGAGCGTAGACTCTCTGCGTGAATAAGCAGGGCGGGAGAGGGAGGGTGGGGAGAGAGGAGAGGGGGTGGAGAGAGAGAGGGGAGGGGGTGGAGAGAGAGGAGGGAGAGGGTGGAGAGAGAGGGGGAGGGTGGAGAGAGGGAAGAAGGAGGGAAGGAGCAGAGGAGGAAGAGGAGGGGGATTGGAAGGGGAAAAGGAACAATCAAATACACGCACACGCACACACACACACACACACACACACACACACACACACACACACACACACACAAACACACCACCACACACACACACACACACACACACACACACACACACACACACACACAAGATACCCCCCCCCCCAGCTTCCACGCGGACAGAAGAAGAGAAAAAAAAAGAAGTAGAAGAAGAAGAAGAAGAAAAGAAAGTGGAGACGGAGGAGGCGAGAAGGGAATAAAAGAAGTCCTAGATTAAATAGAATAGAAAAATCAAAGTAAATATCCAAAAAGAAAATGGGAGGAAATTAGAGGGATAGGGGGAAGGGTGAGGGAGGGGAGATGAAGGGGGGGGAAGGAGAAATGAGAGAGAAG
>NW_020869753.1:103489-105989 GCF_003789085.1 Penaeus vannamei | reverse complement strand
AAAAGGACCCAAAGCAAATATCATAAACAATAAAGACGAGAGATATCACAGCCGGGCGTACGCGCTGGCCACCGTCGAGTAATGTTTATTTTTTTTTTTTTTTTTTGTCGGCCTTTGCTTCACGAAAAAGTGTTCGGTGCTGCGTGCTGTTGGGAGAGGACTGGCATTCCAGTCTTTATTTCCTGCTGTATTCCTTGGCCGTAAAACGCTCTCGTATCTCTCGTTACAGAATATGCTCTGTTTGAACGGGATGTTTTTCTTCCCTTCGCTTTGCCCGTAATCATCACCGTGTCCCGTGGGTTTCTTTTGTTTCTAGTATATACCTATTCTCGTGCTTATTTATTGCCTAACGAATTTTGTTTCTCCGCTCTTTGACTTATCATCCGACTTGCTGCTTTTCCGTTCTTGTCGTATTTCTCTTCTGGGAAAGGCTGTCCTGTTTTTTTTTTTTTTTTTATCTCGATTTTTAATCCTAAAATCCCTTTTCTCCAACATCAATCCATTTTTCATACATCTATGCTTCCCTCCTTTGGTACAATTATGATTTTGTTCTTTTGGCAACGGCTGTCCACATGTTCCTTCTTTTTATAATGTTTCTTTTCTGTAGTACAGTTATAACCTCGCTCCTCTCTTGGCAACACCTACCCACATGTTTTTCCCTGCCTAACAGCATATG
Source organism: Penaeus vannamei (assembly GCF_003789085.1). Classification (NCBI taxonomy): domain Eukaryota; kingdom Metazoa; phylum Arthropoda; class Malacostraca; order Decapoda; family Penaeidae; genus Penaeus; species Penaeus vannamei. Next base: position 105,313 of record NW_020869753.1, on the reverse strand, counting down.
ATTGATCTGCTCTCACCACCGCGTATCATCACTACCAGGAGCAAACGATACACAGAGATTCCCACTCTTCCCTCTACAAAGACGCCCCACAAAGCGAATCTTCACAAGCACACACACGCGCCCCCCCCCCAAAAAAAAAAAGCGAGAGACCGATGCTAATAGAGACAAAAGCTGTATAAGCGAATCGAGCAAACACGGGCTGCTCTCGCCTGGCGCTGAGGAGGTGCAGCCAGACAACCCCTTTCCACGCGCCTCAGACAGACACTGCAACGAGGGGACGACCTATTAATCCCCGCTGCGACGACGGGGGAACGGCATTTGCATCGACGTCTTGCATCGGCACCCGCATCGACACGTAATCTTGATAAGCGAAGCCCCGCCGACTGACGCCACGTTAACGCCCCTGCTTGAATAATGCGGAGCCGCTCTTGGGGTGCGGATGGCCGGACCAGGGATGAGGGGGAGTTATTCATAGCCTGTGGATGACAGGAGGATGAGAGGGAAAGAGGGACGAATAGGCTATGTAGACCCGGGGCTAGAGCGCTCGCGTGTGGGTTGTTCTTCAGCTGGGTGCCGGGGGAAGCGACGAGGCGAAGAGAGGGAGAGGAAAATAGAAAGGAGAACGATCATAAACCGTTCACAGGAAATAAGTAGTCACAGCTGCACGCACGCGGACTTTGCCTTTAAATATCCACTATATTTAAGATAAGTTCGACTTTATGGAAACTCACGACTCGATGGAAAGACCCCTTTAAGGGCCCACATGAAAGGGAGCGCCGGAAACAACATCTAAGGAAAAACATCAAAAGTCCCGCACATCACCGAAAAAGAAAGAAAAAAAACATAACCCTTTCTTGATGATCCTCACCTACGAACTACGAACACACACACACACACACACACACACACACACACACACACACACACACATGCACACATACCACACACACACCACAAAACACACACACACACAAAACATACAAACACACCACCCATTCGCAAACAACACACACACAACACATACAAACACCCTCCACCAATTCACAAAACAAAACAAACAACAACACACGAAACACACAAACACCCACCAACCCACACACACGCGCAAGGAACCACAAAACAAAAAGAGAGAATTTTTTCTTTTAAAGTCTCGAAGGCAAGCAGAATGCCGACAAATACAGCAAGCACCGATCAATACCTTTCACACGCAGGCAGGCGGTTGTTTGGCCTCCAATGAAGCACATAACAAGGCCATTAGTGGTTGTTCCTTCGGTTCCTGTCGAGTGGCGCACGAAGGTTGAGGTTCAAGTCATTTGGTTTTTGCTTGGGATCAGTCTGGTTGGCTTCGAGCGAGCGAGTTGTCGTGTGTGTGTTTCTTTCTCTCATATATACAGTTGTGTGTGTGCGCGTGTTTCTTTCTTACATACATACGTGTGTGTGTGTGTGTGCGTCTTTCCTCATATATACATATGTGTCTTTCCCTCATATATACATATATGTGTGTGTGTGTCAGTGTGTGTGTTTTCATATATATGTGTATATATATGTATATGTATACATATGTGTATACATATATATACATATATATACATAAATACATACATATAAATACATATATATACAATTGTGCACACATCTGTAATCTCTTCGCCCCCTTTCCCTCCCTTCATTTTTTTTTTTTTTTGTGTGTGTATTCATCTTTTTTACGTCCGCCTCCCCCGAAGCAGTAAAAAAAAATACAAACAAGCAAAAAAACAGAAACAATAACAGCAACAAAAAAATTCATTTCGGCCAAATGAGAGTAATAACATTCGTCCATTAATG
>NW_020869753.1:68489-70989 GCF_003789085.1 Penaeus vannamei | reverse complement strand
AGGCAGAGAGAGAGAGAGAGAGAGTGAGAAGAAAGGGGTGTTGGTATCTTTATCGTTGTTGTTATTAATCATTTTTTGTTGTTATCATCATCAATCATCAATCATTACAATATTTTTATTATCAGCATCATCATTAGCATTAGCATTATTATCCTTATGATTTATTACTATTATTATAATTATTTTTTATCATTATTAATCTATTTTTATTATTATCAAATCAAATCAAACCATTACTATTATTATTATCATTATGTTGTAATAACAACAGCAGCAGCAGCAAGCAGCGTAGTAGCAATTGTTGCTGTTGTTATTGTTGTATGGGGAGAGAGATAGTTGTAGTATCAGTAGTAGTACAGTACTAGTAGTAAATATAGTCACAGCAATAGTAGTAGTAGTAGAAGTAATAGTAGCAATAATAATAGTAGTAGTAGCTATTACTAATATAGTATAATAAATAAACGAAACAAATAAATAAAAAGTAAAAAAAATCCCCGTACTTCCAAGACAAATAACGAAACAAATAAATAAAAATCTAAAATCTAAACCCCAAGACGATAAAATATGGACCGAGATTCGCTTCCACCTTCGATCTTCCGAATCATCTGCACCGCTGTGATTGGCCGATCGTCTCCTTCCCGCTTCCACGTGGCAAGCCCTGATTTACAGCGTTTTTTTGCCGCCGCATGTGCGTAAGTGTGATGATCCGCTATTGAAAGAGTGTAAATGAGACTCTTAAAGGCCCTCTATGAAGATATATTCGAGGCCACGCATCCGAACCCTCAGGTGATCGTAACTCATGTGTGGGAGAGAGAGAGAGAGAGATGTTTACACGCCTTCGGACGAGTGCAAGGTTGAGGCCATTGCAATTACTCACGGGCGAATGTGTGCGGTGTCCGAATGGCTTGACGAGCACGTGGGAGAACCAGTTCGGTGTAACGGGAAGTAATTGGGCGGGAAGACTCGAAGGGCGAGGATTTTTGATAAAGAGGAAAGGAGAAGAAGAAGGGGAAAGAGGAAGAGAAGATGAAGAGGAAGAAGAAGGGGAGGAAGAGAGGAAGAAAGAGGAAAAGGGAGAAGAAGGGAAAGGATAAGACGAATAAGTTGACGATGAAGAGAAAAAAAAGAAAATCAAAATGAAAAAAGTAAAATAAAAGAAAGAAAAAAAAACTCAGGAATTAATTATTAATTTAGAATAGCACAAAGTAACGAACAAGAATCGGCTGAAATTAAAAGAAATTTTAAGAGAACAAATACGACGATGATAATTAACATGAAATAAAACATAAAAAATGTATAACAAAAAATAATGAAAAGGGTGCAATACAGATAAACAAAAAGAAACAGAAATAGAAAGAAAGAGGTAAAAGCAAACATCGAAAGAGACAGAAAGAGAAAGAAAAAGAGAAAAGAGAGAGAGAGAGAGAGAGAGAGAGAGGACAGACAGACAGACAGAGACAGAGAGACAGACACAGACAGAAAGAGCAATCAGCGAAAGAAACAGAGAGAGAGAGAGAGAAACACAGAGGCCGAGAGAGACAGACAGAGAGAGAAAGAGAAAAGCAATCAACGAAAGAAACAGAGAGAAAGAGAGAGAGAAAGACAGAGAGAGAGAGCAGACACAAATAACGAACTCGCCTCTCTTCAGCTTTGGGGTTAAACTCGCCTCACAAATCAGAGAGAAATGATGGGCTAATAAGCGAGCTCGCCAAGTTTGCGGTGAGGCTGGGGTTGGGTACGAGGGGGGGGGGGGGTAGGGGGGAGGCTGCTAAGGTAGAGGGGGGGAGGGGGAGGGGGGTTGGGGGTTGGGTACGAGGAGGGGGGGTTGGGACGAGAGGGGGGGAGGCTGAAGGTAAGGGGGGTGGGGGGTTTGGTGCGAGGGGGAGGGGGGGTTGGGGGTTGGGTAGAGGAGGAGAGAGAGAGAAGAGAGAGAGGGGGGGGGTAGGTAGGGTAGAGGGAGGGGAGAAGGGGAAAAGGGAGGGAGGGAGAAATTGGGGGAAGGGGGAAAGTAAAGAGAGAGAGAGGAGAGAGTGGGGGAAGGCCATCGTAGAGGGGGGAGGGGGAGAGAGGGGAGGGAGAAGGGGGATAAAGGGAAGGGGAAAGGAGGGATGGAGAGAGAGTGGGGAAGGATGGGAAGTTAGAGAGGGGAAAGAAGGGAGAAGAGAAGATGGAGGAAGGGGGAAGGAAAGAGGTGGGGGAAGGAAAGGAAAGAGAATGAAGGGGAGGGAAAAATAAGGAAAGGGGGAGAGGACGAGAGACGAGGAAAAGAGGGAGAGAGAAAAGGAAAAAAGAAGGCCTTGGGAAAGCAGGAAAAGACGCGAGAGAGAAAAAAAATGAAGAAAGAAGGGGAATGAAGAAAAGAGACGAGTATAAGAAGAGAAGGAGATTTAAGATAGAAAACGACAATAACTGTACATCTAAGAGAAGTAGCTAATATGTTTGGGTGGTGGGAGGGGCGGACGGGGGTGGGTTGTAGGGGAGGAGGGGTGGGGGGGAGTGG
>NW_020869753.1:66331-68399 GCF_003789085.1 Penaeus vannamei | reverse complement strand
CAGGAAAAGAACACGAGAGCGAGAAAAAATTGAAAGAAGAGAGAGGGAATGAAAAAAACAGACGATTCGAAGTATACAAAGAGACTGACGGAGAACTATAATGAAGAACCGACAATTAGACGTACACTACAGAACGGTAGAAGTATGTGGGTGGTGGAGGTGCCGGACCGGGGTGTAGGGAGGGCAGGGGTGGGGGGGGGGATCTAAGGGGGTAGAGGTTACCCTACCAGTCGTTCCCCTCTTCAACGGTTCTATTTTTTTTTTTGCTTTCAAGTCTTCTCATCTGTGTTCGTGGCTTCAAATTATAGGCCTAGGCTCCTCTGGCGGCCGATGGGGAGAAAGGGGGGGGGGATTTTGAGGGAGGGAGGGAGGGGAGGGGGAGGGAGGGATGTAGGGACGCCTAGAAGAGAGGAAAGCAGAAGGAGGGAGGGAGGGAGAACGAGAGAAATACAGAAAGATATTAGAGATGAGTAGATAAGAGAGAGAGAGAGGGAGGGAAAGAGAGAGATAGGTAGACAGAGAGAGAGAGAGAAGAAGAGAGAGAGAGAGAGAGAGAGAGAGAGAGAGAGAGAGCAGAGAGAGAGAGAGAGGAGAGAGAGAGAGAGAGAGAGAGAGAGAGAGAGAGAGCGAAAGAGAAAGAGAGAGAGAGAGAGCGAACAAGAGAGAGAGAGAAGAAGAACCATAAAGAAAGCAAGAAAAAAAAACAAAAAAAAAACCAGACCTACACAGTTAATCAAAGAAAGAGATTAAAAAAAAGCATCCTGGTAGGGAAGAGACGTTAAGGGAGAGAAACAGTGAAGGTAAGAGGTTAAGGGAAAAAAAAGACTTATAAGGTAAAAAGGAAACTTGTGTTAGGTAGGAAGCAGCGTTTTGGCGGTTTGGGGGAAAAGGGGTCGGGGGGGGGGCCAGGGTCGTGTTTCGGAAATCATGTGTTCTCCTTTTCTCTTTCATTTCTCTTTCCCTTTTTCTGTTTCTGTATATCTATCTATATATATATATATAGTATATATATAATATATATATTATAAATATATAATATATACATATATATACATATATATATATAAATATATAATAATATAATTATATATCTATATATTATATATAGATATAGATATAGATATATAGAATATATATTATATATATATTGTATATATATATATATATATATATATATATATATATATATATATATATTATATATATATATATATATATATATATATATGTATATATATGTATATATATATATATATATATATATATATATATATATATATATATATATATATATATACATATCATTATATATATATATATATATATATATATATATATATATATATATATATAATATATATATATATATATATATATATACGTGTGTGTGTGTGTGTGTGTGTGTATGTATGTACTGCATGAACGTTTTCATCAATCGACGGACAGACAGAAATACAAACAGATTTTCCTTCTTCCTCACCACACGAATAGCTTGAATATTACGAAATGTATATAAAAAAAAACAATTAGAAACAGAAAAAAAAGATAAAATTTCACTCTCGCTGCGGCAAATATCACGATGAAAGCGAGAGGGAAAGAGAAAGGTAAAGAGATATTTTTCGTAACTGTAAATTCACCAGCTTTTTCTTTCCTGCGAATCAGCTGTTCAAAAAAAAAAAAAAAAAAAAACAAAACACAAAGCGCAAATACTGTTATTTCGGCACACTGATCCCCAGCGTTAAGAGGTGCAATTAAGGCCATTAAATCAAAGACTTAATGAACCTCTGTGGGCTCTGAGAGAGAATTAGAGAGAAAGGGGGAGAGAGAGAACAGAGGAAAGAGAGAGAGATGAGAGAGAGAGAGAGAGAGAGGAGAGAGAGAGAGAGAGAGAGAGAGAGAGAGAGAGAGAGAGAGAGAGAGAGAGAGAGAGAGAAGAGAGAGAGGAGAGAGAGGGAAGAAGGGAGGAGAGAGAGAGAGAGAGAGAGAGAGAGAGAGAGAGAGAGAGAGAGGAGAGAGAGAGAGAGAGAAAAGAGAGAGAGAGAGAGGAGAGAGAGAGAGAGAGAGAGAG
>NW_020869753.1:43831-46331 GCF_003789085.1 Penaeus vannamei | reverse complement strand
GGAATAAAAGTAATAATAGTAATGAGGATGATAATGACAAATAAAGCATTAATAACAATAACAGAGATAATGATAATAATAGCAATGATGATAACAGTATGATAATGATCATTAATATAATAACGATAATGATAAGCATAATTAAATGATGATGATGATAACAATAATAGCAATAATGATTGATGATAACAATAACAATATTACTGATAATGGTAATAATGCCAATGATAATGATGATAATAATAGTAATGATGAAAATGATAATGATAATAACAAATAATAATAATGATAATGATATTGAAATGACAGTAAGGATGATGATAATAAAAAATATAATAATAACAATAATGATAGCAATAGCAATAATGATAATTAAGGTAATAATGATAACACTGTTGATAATATCAATATAAAAATGATGATGATGATGTTGTTATTATAATAACAATAATGATAATGATATTGATAATAACAATAACAATAATGATAATAATAATAGTAACAGCAACAACAGTGACAATGATAAGGAACGGAAAATTACAAACAAATAAAAAAATGCCAAAATTTAGTGGAAATAACAAAGATCTCCCAGAAAAAGGAAGAATTGTTCATACTATTTTAATAAACACACCTTTTAAAAAGTTCCTTATTGGAAATTGATATTGTATTATTATCTTAGACAATGACAAAGCCTTTCAGTACTCTGTGAAAAAATATGTCATATGTTTGTATATATATGTAAACATATTGATAATGATACAATATATATGTAGTTACCCCTATAAACTATTTTCTTTGAAGGAAAAATCTCATTGGTGTGAGAGAAAACGTAGCCTTTAGGGCTTAGGAGTAACTATAACAAATAGAAACATCGTTCTATATATTTTCCCCGTCACTTTTTTTTTTTCTTTCTCGAAACATGTTTTAGTGAACATGTGATGTTTTAAAACAGCGGAATGATACTGACAAACATAAAGAAAGCATGGTTGAAAAAACAGTGATATAAATATGTACTTTTGCAGAAAACAAGTAATTTGTATCAGCCTTTACTTAGCATATGCACATCCATATATCAATATTCATTTATATGTAATCGCATATGAATACGTATATGTATAATAATGCATATATGCATTATCATACATACATACATACATATATTATATATATATATATATATATATATATATATAATATATATATATATATTTATTTATTTATATATATATGTATGTATGTATTTATGTATGTATAAATAAATAAATAGATAAATATATATATATATATATATATATATATATATATATATATATATATATATATATATATATTATATATACACATAAATAGATGAATAGAGATATCTATTTGTGGTGCATGTGCATTATCTATTTTTCTCTTTCACTTTTCGTTTATCACTCTGATCCAACATCGCATTTTCACACTCATTCATTCATCATTATGGCACTCGGAAAGACAGACTGTCAGAGATATCATGAGATTATGTGATTGATAATGATACTGCCACCAACATTAATCTCTTTCGTGCCTTAGATATATGAAAATGATATGTTTTATTTCGCTACGACAAGGAACGTGCTCTTGCAAAATACTGTGTTTGTGGCATATGTATTATTTTTTGCTCGTAATGATGATGAAAATGATAATGGTGATGATACTGAAGGAGTTATGTAGTAGACGTATAGTTTGGGTATTTTTTATTGTTATTATCGTTATTGTTGTTATTCTAATCACCATCATCGCTGATACTGGTATTATCATCACTAATATAATCATCATTATCATAATTACTATGAATGATTTCGTCTTGATTATGGTGAGAATGATTCAACTTCTCTTATTAATGCAAAAAATATAATTATGATAACTATGTGGTGATAATGATTATGATGGAATTGATTGTAATAAGAAATGGTAATGGGTAATTATAATGGTAACAATCATGATGACAACAATAGCTATGCTAATGATGATAACAGTAATAATCATAATAATGAAAACAATAACAATAACAATAATGATAGCAATGGTGATAATAACAATGACAGTGATAATGATAATAATGATATTATTGATGTTAACAATAACAATAATAACAATAATAATAATAATAATGATGCATAATAATAAAATGATGATAAAAATAATAATAATATAATAATGATAATATAATGATAATAATGATGATAATTTCATAATCATGAATATTATTTGATAATGATAATAATGTCAATATTAATGACATCGATAACAATACTACTACGACCAACAGTAATAACAAAATAAAAATGTTAATAGTCAAAATGGCAGTTACACCAACAATAACAATTGAAACAACAACAATAATGACAACAGTTACACTCCTCCCGCGACAGAAACGACAAGAAAATCTAAAAACAGAAAGAGCGTAATCTTCTTCACCAGATTATCATTAATCACTCACGGAGAATGATAATGTCCTAACAAGGTAACATCTAAT
>NW_020869753.1:28831-31331 GCF_003789085.1 Penaeus vannamei | reverse complement strand
TATATTTATCTATCTATCTACCTAAATGTTTATCTATTTATCTGTCTATTCATCCATCTGCCTATCTAAATGTCTATCTGTCTATATAACTATATCATGATATCTCAATTCGACTGTCTGCCTGTCTGTTTGTCTGTCTCTCTCTCTGTCTTTCTGTCTCTGCCTGTATGTATCTCTCTCTCTCTCTCATCCATTCCAAACAAAACAAAGAAATTGCGACGAAACAACAACAACAAGCAAATATATGAAAGCAACAATGAAAACAAGCAAACAAACAAACAACAGATAAATAACCAACAAGCAAACAACAAACATACAAACAATTAGCAAACAAATAAATCACAAACAACAAACACCAATACAACAAAATAGTAAAAAAGAGAAAGAAGAAAACAAAGAAATGACAAACAAACAACAAATCACAAATCACAAACCACAAACAAACAAAAAAGTAGAAAAAGGAAAACAAAAAAAGACAAACAAACAAACAAACACCAAACAAACAAGCAAATCACAAACCACAAACACCAAACAAACAAACACATAAAAACCATAAACAAAAAAAAACAGAAAAAAAAGTGCCAAGCCCGCTCGCAAAGGAAGGCGCCGGCCACGTGAGCGGAGCAGAGCCGGGCGAGGGCGAGCAGTGCCACTTACCATCCAGTGCCTTAATGGCTTAGTCACCGATAAGAGAACTTTTTGTCGCTGTTCGCCGGGCGAGGGAGGTGAGGGGAGGGTGGGGTGGGGTGGGTGGGGAGTTAGGGAGGTGGGGGTCGGTGGATGTGAGGACGGGTGGGGAAGGAGAGGGAGTGGGGAGGGGATGGGTGGTGAGGGAAGGGGGTTAGGGAAAGGAGGGAGTGGGGAGGGATGGGTGAGTGAGGAAGGATAGGGAAAGGAGGTGGGAGTAGGGTGGGTGGGGGAGTAATGGAGGGGGATAGGGAAAGGAGTGGAGTGGGGTGAGGTGGGGGAGGGAGGGAAGGGAATGGGGAAAGGAGGGGGAGGTATGAGTGAGGAAAGGAGGATGGGGGAAAGGAGGGGAAGTGGGGGTTTGGGGTAGGGGGATGGGGAGAGGGTGTAGGAGGTGGGGGTTAGGGGTAGGAGTATGAGGAGGACAGGGGGAGGTAGGGAGGGGAGGAAAGGTGGTGGAGGAAGAGGGGTTGGGTAGAGATGGGAGCGAGGAAAGAGGGGGATGGGGAAGGGAGTTGGAATGGGGGTGTGAGGAAGTGTGGGGGAGAGATTGAATGGAGGGGGGGGGGGAGGGGCGAGGTAGAAAGCGAGGAAAGGTGGGACGACAAAGGTTGGTGTTGGGGAGATGTGGAGAGAGGGAGGAGGGTGAACAGGGAGGGGAGGAATAAAGGCAGGAAGAGGAGAAATGGAATTGTAGTTAGGGAGAGGGAAGAAGAGAGAAAGAGAAAGAGGGATAACGGGAAGAGGAGAAATGGAATTTTAGCTAAGGAGAGAGAAGAAGAGAGAAAAGGAAAAAGGAATAACTGAAAGCAGAATGAGGAGAGAGGGAAGAAGGGAGAGGAAGAAGGGAACAAAGGGAAGTGAAAAGAAAGCAGGAGGGGGAAGAATATGAGAAAAGGAAATAGGATGAGAGAAAAGGAGATGAGGAGAAGAGAAAAAAAGGGAGAGAAAAGAGAAGAGAAAAAAGAAAAGAAAAAGAAAATGTATATTTTTAAACAAGACCATAAAATCAAGAAAGAGAAACACAAAAACGAAGATCAGAAATAAAGAAAAACTAGAAGGAGAAGAGGAAAGCAAAATAAAAAGAAGAAAGAAGGGGAAAGAGGGGAAGGGAGGGGAGTGAGTGGGTGATCGATTTGGTAGTAGAATTAGAGGGGAAAGAAGCTTAGCGGGTTTGGTTGTATTAGTTTCAAGTAGCGGAGCGGGACTGAAAGAGGGGAGAGATGTAGGGAGAGAAAGATAGATAGATTGATAGATTGATTGAAAGACAGATAGATTGATAGATTTGATTGAAGACAGATAGATTGATTGAAAGATAGATAGATTATAGATTGATTGAAAGACAGATAGATTGATAGATTGATGAAAGACAGATAGATTGATATATGATTGAAAGACAGATAGATTGATTGAAAGATAGATAGATTGATAGATTGATTGAAAGATAGATAGATTTAATAAATTTGAAAGACAGATAGATAGATGAACAGACAGAGACAGATAGATAGATATGTATATAGATAGATAACTGGATAGATAGGTAGATAGATGTATAGATAGATATATAGATGGATTAGAAAGATAGATAGATAGATATAAAGATATATAGAGAGGAGACAATGCGAGAGAAAGAGAAGGAGAGATAGACATAGACAAAGAAATACCCAGATAGATATACAAAAACACAGGAAGCGAAAGAATAAAATAATAGGGAATAGAAATTATTCTAACCCAGTAAACATCAATGTCATTTATGTACACATGTGCATCTACAGTTATGTATACTGTACATGTGCACTTACCACCCAGCAAG
>NW_020869753.1:0-23313 GCF_003789085.1 Penaeus vannamei | reverse complement strand
AAGTAACGTTTTCAAATGACAATTTTTTTTACTACCATAGGGGACGCTCAGGAGAGAAAAGGAGGAAAAAAATATTTTTAAGGGAGTCTGGTCTTTTTCTCCTCTTTCTCTTTTCTCTCTCTCTCTCTCTCCTCTCTCTTTCCTTCTCTCTCTCTCTCTCTCTCATCTCTCTCTCTCTCTCTCTCTCTCTCTCTCTCTCCTCCTCTCTCTCTCTCTCTCTCTCTCTCTCTTTCTTCTTTTCTCTCTCTCTTTCTCTTCTCTCTCTCTCTCTTCTCTCTCTCTCTCTCTCTTTCTCTTCTTCTTCTTCTTCTTCTTCTTCTCTTTTTCTCCTTCTACTTCTTTTTCTTCTACTTCTTTTTCTTTTTTCTCCCCTCTTCTTCCTCCTCCATCGCTAATTTGTTTTGTGTTGTTCTACCAAAAGGGCGGAATTGGGTACAGTGACTATGCAGAATTCGACTCAAAAGACAAGGCCTCGAAAACGCACGACAAGAAGTGGATATTCGGGCAGGGGGGGAGGAGGAGGAGGAGGAGGAGAGGAGGTGGGAGGAGGAGGAGGAGGAGGAGGAGGAGGAGAGAGGAGGAGGAGGGAGGAGGAGGAGGAGGAAGGAGAGGAGGAGGAGGAGGAGAAGGAAGGAGGAAGATGTAGGAAGGTGTGGTGGTGGTGTCGATGGTGGAGGGAGAACGAAGCAGTAAGGAGGAAGGAGGGAAGGAAGGAGGAAGGTAGCGAAGGAGGAGGAGAGGAGGAGAAAGAAGGAAGAGGTAGGAAGGAGGACGAGACAGTAAGGAGGAGGAGGGAGGAGGAAGAAGAAGAAAGAAGAAGAAGAAGAAGGAAGGAAGACGAGCAATAAGGAGGATGAGGAGGAGGAAGAGGAAGGAAGAAAGAAGAAGCGGCGGACAGAGAAGGAGGAAGGAGAAGAAAGGAAGGAGAAGATGTAGGAAGGTGGTGGTGGTGAGGTGGAGGAGAACGAAGCAGTAAGGAGGGAGGAGGGAAGAAGGAAGGAGGAAGAGGTAGGAAGGAGGAGGAGGAGGAGAGAGAAAGAAGGAAGAGGTAGGAAGGAGGACGAGACAGTAAGGAGGAGGAGGAGGAGAAGAAGAAGAAGAAGAAAGAAGAGAAGAAGGAAGGAAGACGAGGCAATAAGGAGGATGAGGAGGAGGAAGAGGAAGGAAGAAAGAAGAAGCGGCGACAGAGAAGAAAGAGGAAGAGGAAGAAGAAGAAGAAGAAGAAATAAGAAGAAACACAACACCAATAACAACAACAAAAATGAAAAAGGAGACAGATCAAAAAGAGGGTTAATATTCCCAAGAAATCGCACAACTCCCACTAAACAACCAAAGAAACAGGTTTAAATGCTCCCATAAAACCGAAAACGCAGAAAGTAGGACACAGAGTAATGGAGTAAATAAAAAAAATAAATAAAGAGAGAGAGAGGTAGAGGTGGAGCGGGGAGGAGGAGGAGGAGGAGGAGGAGGAGGAGGAGGAGGAGGAGGAGGTGGAGGGAGGAGGAGAGGAGGAGGAGGAGGAGGAGGAGGAGGAGGAGAAGAAGAAGAAGAAGAAGAAGAAGAAGAAGAAGAAGAAGAAGAAGAAGAAAAGAAGAAGAAGAAGAAAAAAAAAGAAGAGAAGAAAGAAGAAGAAAGAAGAAGAAAAAGAAAGAGAAAGAAGAAAAGAAGAAGAAGAAAGAAGAAAGAAGGAGAAGAAGAAGATAAGAAAAAGAATATTACAAACAAAAACAAGAACTACAACAACAGTAACGCAAAATTACCCAAAACGACCCCAAAAAGGCATTAAACATTTGAAAAGCCAACGAAACTATTCTATTCACACAAAATTCCCTTTTTATCCAGGCCTTTCACACAAGCACAAGGTCACGTGACAGCGCATACCGTAATAGCATACCTCATGGCGTCTGTGTGTGTATATTTCCATAGCTCATGAATATAACGTGTTTGTTTAGTCATGTATGTTCACACGTGTATGTGTTATGTACCATGCATATATTATGTGGATATTCTATGCTCTATAACCTGCATATCATGTATATAAGGTGCTTGTTTGGGTATACATGTACATTCATGTATGGATATGTAGAAAATGCATTATGTATCAGATATAATGTAGTATGTGTTGTGGGTTAGGTGTTAGGTGTTACAAATATATTCTGTGTTTTACAACCTCAAATCAGAAAAAAAATAAAGTGCTCGTTTAGTTATGGATATTCACACGCGAGGGTATATATCCAGTGGTCTACGTATCATCATACATTATGCATGTATTCTGCGTTCTACAGTCTGGTGACACTTACTGTTACACCTTCAATTTGCATGTGTGATCAGTAGCTCTCCACGCTCGCCATATGTCTATCCTACACCTACTTAAAATGCAGCTGTCTGTTGATACATATGTCACCAAGGCAATGTGTATAGATTGTTCTCTGTCCCTGAGAGAGTGGGGGGGGGGTGAGAGGAAGGAGAGAGAAAGGGGAGCGGGAGAGAGGAAGGAAGTGGGAGGGAAGGGGAGGGGAGGAAAAAGGGGGGGGGAGGAAAAGGGAGGGGAGAAAAGGGGGGAGGGAGGGAGGAGGGAAGGAGAGAGAGAGGAGAGAGAGAGAGAGAGAGAGAGAGAGAGAGAGAGAGAGAGAGAGAGAGAGAGAGAGAGAGAGAGAGAGAGAGAGAGAGAGAGCGTGAGAGAAAGCAATCAGACATATATATAAACGGAAAAAAAATACAAAATAACAATCAGGCAAACAGAAGAAATGAAATAAACAGAAAAAAAGCGACATAGACACAGACAATAATAACAAATAAAAAAATACAATAAAGAGAAAGACAGTGTTAGTACGTGTCATAAATCGCAAAAAATAGTGACTAGCTCTCCAGTCACCATCACCTTCGTCACCATAACTACAAAAGCACACCAAATAAGTGCAGTTTTATTGGCCTTTGTCACCACCTGCAGCACAGGATGTATATTTTCAAGTAATATTCACAGCAACAGTTTATAAAGGTTATATAAAAAAAAATTCGCTTCAGGTGCATGACAAAGAAAAAAGAATTTGATGATAATGTAGATAGAAGGTTGAAGAGAAGGGAGCACGAACGATGATAATGATGATGATGATGATGACAATAATAATAATGAGGTTAATGATAGTCATAAGAATAATGATGATGAAAATAATAAAAATAATACTAATGATGATGAAAATAATAAAAATAATACTAATGATGATGAAAATAATAACAATAATAACAATAATAGTAATAATCATAACAATGACAGTAACAATTACATAACAACATCGTCAACATCAACAACAACAATAATTTCATTATCATCCTTCTCCTATCTTTCTCTTATTCCTCAGATACACTCATATCTCTCTCCTATTCATCCTATCTTTCTCTTATTCTTAATACCTCTCTCCTATCCCTTCTATCTTTCTCCCACTCTCCTTATCTCCCTCATATCGTTATCGATGTGTGCGTGTTGTCTGTATTTGTGTGTGTGAGTGTGTGCGTGTGTTTGTTTGTTTGTTTGTTTTGTTTTGTTTGTTTGTGTGTGTGTGTGTGTGTGTGTGTTGTGTGTGTGTGTGGTGTGTGTGTGTGTGTGTGTGTGTGTGTGTGTGTGTGTGTGTGTGTGTGTGAGCGTGTGTGTGGGGGTAAGAGAAAGAGGGAGGGGAGGGAGAAAATGATGGGGGGGGGGGGTTAAGAGGGGAATAGGGTAATGAGGAGGGAAAGGAAGGAAGGGGGGAAAAGAGGGGGAGGGGAGGCCAACTAGGGGAAAAGGGGAACAAGGGAGGAAGATAATGTGAGGGAAAGGGGAGCAGAAAAGGGAAGAAAATGGGAGGGAGAAACAGAAGGTCATTATTATTGGTCATTCTGTTTGGTCTGTTTATTTTGCTTCTAAATTACCTCCTGTGTGCAAGAAATGGTCGGGGTTACCATTCACTGGCAGCTCGGGACGTGAACGAAAGAGGGAGAGAGAGAGGAGAGAGAGAGAGAGAGAGAGAGAGAGAGAGAGAGAGAGAGAGAGAGAGAGAGAGAGAGAGAGAGAGAGAGAGAGAGAGAGAGAGAGAGGAGAGAGAGAGAGAGAGAGAGAGAGAAGAGAAAACGAGCGAGAGAGAGAGAGAGAGAGCGAGCGAGAGAGAGAAATAGATAGATAGAGAGAGAGAAAGAGAGAGACAGAGAAAAAAAAACAAAAAAACAAAACAAAAACAAACGAAAACAAAATAAGTGAGAGAGAGAAACAGATATGAAGCATTTACAACATCATTTCACCTTCCCAGCGACCTTGAGAATATCACAGCCCATAACACAGTGACCGAAATTATTACATCTACATTTTATTTTTTTTATTCATTTTTATTTTTTTCTCTTTCCACGCAATATTATTACTTCTACATTTTAATTTTTTAATTCATTTTTCATATTTTTTTCTTTTCTTTTCGCGCAATATTATTCCTTGTGGACCTTCACAAGACGGGAAAAATAGAAATAAAGAAATAGGTAAATATAGACATTTTATCTATTTTATTATTTGTTTTTATTTTTCTGGTAGCATTATATTATTATCTTCTTAACACTTCCACAAGATGTAAAAATAGAGAAGGAAAGAAGGAGATAGATATACAAAAATAAATTGATAAATAGATAAACAGAGATATATAAAAAAAACATTTTCTTTTTTTCTTTTCTTTTCCTTGTAACATTATCTTCTGCACATCTCTACAAGACGGAGAAAATGGACGAAGAAAATAGATAGATAAAAAAAAATTATGAATAGATAGATGGATAGACATTTTCCTCTTTAATTAATATTCCCCCAAAAACATTTTCCTTCTATCATTATTTTTTTCCCTTGTAATATTATCTCCTATACATCTCCACAAGAAAGTGAAAAAGAAGAGGAAGGAGGTAGATAGATAGATAAAAAATAGATAAGCATAGATAGATAGATAAAAAATAGATAATATACATCTCACAAGCAAAGAAAGGAAGGAGGTAGATAGATAGATAATAAAGATCTCCACAAGAAAGTGAAAAAGAAAAGGAAGTAAATAGATAGATAAAAAATAGATAATATACATCTCCACAAGAAAAGAAAAGGAAGGAGTAATAGATAGATAAAAAAATAGATAATAAAGATCTCCACAAGAAGGAGAAGAGAAAAGGAAGGAAGTAAATAGATAGATAAAAAAATAGATAATATACATCACACAAGCAAAGAAAAGGAAGGAGGTAGATAGATAGATAAAAAAATAGATAATATACATCTCCATAAGAAAAGAAAAGGAAGGAAGTAAATAGATAGATAAAAAAATAGATAATATACATGTCCACAAGCAAAAAAAAAAGGAAGGAGGTAGATAGAAAAGAAAAAATAGATAAAAAGGGGCGTGTCCACCGGAGAAGTCATCTCCCGTGACCATGAAGGAGCGACCTTGAAAAGGACAAAGTTCTAGAAGTTACAAAGAAATGAAAAAGAACAAAAAAAAAAAAAAATGACCTTGAGACCAAATTCCTGTGACCATGTCTTGGGTCTGTCCTTTTTTCGGAAGGAAGGATAAGAATGGAAGGGGGAGGAAGGGGAGGAAGGATGGGGAGAGGGAGGGGAGGGAGAATGGGGGAGGATGGGGGGGGAGGAGGGAGAGGGGGAAGGGGAGGGAAGGATGGGGAAGGGGCGGGGGAAGATGGAGGGGATTGGGGAGGATGGATGGGGGAGAAGGAGGGAGGAGGAGGAAGGAGATGGGGAGAATGGGGGGAGAGGGAGGAGAAGGTGGGGGAAGGATGGCAGGGGGGGGAGGAGGGGAAAGGGAGGAAAGATGGGGGAGAATGAGGGAGGGGGAGGGAAAGAGGTGGAAGGGGAAGGGAAGGAAGGATAGGGTAAAGGAAGGGAGGGGAAGGAAGGGGGAGGGAAGGGGAAGAAGGATGGGGAAAAAATAATAATAACAACAATAAGAATGATATGATAACAACAACAATAAGAATAATAATAACGATGCAATAGACATAATCACAATCAAACAAAAGCACACAAACAAACACAAAATCCCGCATGCAATTTTCGCCCCTAAACCCCGTCGCAACACCCCGAAAAAAAACGAATAATTAACGAATAAAATAATAATAATTAAATAAATAAATGAATGAAATAATAAGATGAATAATAAATAATAAGATAAATAAATAAAATAAATAAAATAATAAGATAAATAAATAAATAAAATAAAATAATGAGTAAATAAATAAAATAAAACAATAAAATCAATAAATAAAGTAAATAATAACTAACGAATAAAAACGAATAAAAACGAATAATCAACGAAAAAAAAACGAACAATTAACGAATAAAAGACGAATAATTAACGAATAAAAACGAATAATCAACGACGACAACATTGACGCAGAACCTCCCATTTCACACAACTCCCTGGGATTCCGACGTATCACCCCCCCCCCCCCGCTTGACCGGATGCCCTTCCCGCCAACAGGACCTTTATTCGCGGGATCGAACGGGGTGCTTCCGCTCGGCGAGACGCGTTCGGAGCCACTGAGCCACGGTGACGTCACTGAGCCACGGTGACGTCACTGAGCCACGGTGACGTCACTGAGCCACGGTGACGTCACTGAGCCACGGTGACGTCGGTAAATGTAATTATGGTGATTATGAGAGTGACGTCGGGAGATTTATAGGGAGAGCAAGAAGTGGGTGGGGAGGGGGTGGGGGGTGGAGTGAGTGGGTGGTTGGTTGGGGTGAGGGTGGGGTGGGCTTGGTGGGTGTGGTAGGGGGTAAGGTAGGGAAGGGATGGTGGTTGGGGTGGTTGGTGTGGGTTGGGGTGGGGTGGGGAGGGGGTGGGGGTGGAGGTTGGGTGGTGGGGGTGGGGTGGGGGTTGTGGGAGGTGGTGTCCATAATGATGATGAAGATGAAGATGAGATAGTGATGAAACTGATAACAATGACGACAACGAAAATGCTGATAACAAAAACAATAACACCAATTATAACAACACCAAAACCGACATTCAATCCAACACATAACATCACATCACATAACAATACCACAAACGATAAACAAAAAATAAATAAATAAATAAATAAATAAAACTAAATAAAAAATAAACAAAAAAAATAATAAATAAAAATAAACAAAAAATAATAAAAAAATAAAAAAAATAAAAATAAATAAAAATAAAAAATAAAAAAAATAAAACCGAATCAGGTCTTCAAAAAACCAAGGGGCAATATGTGCACTATACTATCCGTAATTATGACCCTTATAATTGCTCTATATAATCACACCAATTGCATCGTGTATGCCAATGTCAATTTGGGACGCTGTAAGCACTGCATAGTGATTTTTTATTCTTTTTTATTCTTTTTTGCTATTGTTTATTCAAGGTCGAAGTGTGATTGCTTTCATCTATTTTTTTTAATGGTTTAGTTTTTTCTTCGTTTATTTTGAGGTTGTTTTCTCTTCTTTGCCCTGTTTTTTACTCTCACTCTCTAGGATTATATGTTTGTTTCTTTCTTCCTCTTCCTTCTTTCTTTTCTTCTTTCTCTCATTCCCTCCCTCTCTCTATAGAATTTATTTATTTCTTCTCTTCCTTTTTTTCTTCATTTCTTTCTTGTCCCCTTTCCTTCTCTCTCTATTCCTACGTTCTCCTCCTTCCTTTCCCTCCCCTCTCCCTCCAACCTCCATCTCCCCCTCCCCCATTTCCATCTCCCTCTCCCTTTCACCTCCATCTCCCTTTCCCTTTCCCACATTTTTCTCCCTCTCCCCTCTACCTCCCTCAACTTTTACTCCACCCCCCCCCTCCCACATTTCCATCTCCCTCTCCCCATATTTTCATCTATCTCTCCCCCTCTCTCCTCCCCCCTCCATCTCCCCCTCCCCACTCCCCTCCCCCTCCCACCCCCCCTCCAACTCCCTCCCCCTCCCCCCTCCCACATTTCCACCTCCCCCTCCCTCCATCTCCTCCCCCCTCCAACTCCATCTCCCTCCCCCCTCCACCTCCCCACATTTCCATTCTCCCTCCAACTCCATCTCCCCCTCCCTCCCCTCCACCCTCCCTTTCCCTCCCCCTCCACCTCCACCTCCATCTCCCCTCCCCTCCACCTCCCTTTCCCTTTCCCACATCTCACTCTCCCTCTCCCCTCTACCTCCCTCCGCAACTCTTACTCCATCTCCCCCTCCACCTCCACCTCCCTTTCCTCCCCCCCACCACCCCCACCTCCCTCCCCCTCCACCTCCCTTTCCCTTTCCCCCCCTCCCCTCCACCTCCACCTCCCTCCCCCTCCCTCCCCTCCCTTCCACCTCCCTTTCCCCTCCCACATCTCCCTCCCCCTCCCCTCCACCTCCCTTTCCCTTTCCCACATCTCCCTCTCCCCTCCCAGGGCTACAGAGCAAGGCAAAGGAGGAGGAGACCAGCGCATTAACACCATCAAATCGAGACTAGCGGTTCGATGGTTCCTTGGTCCACCCGCCATTAAGCCTGACACACTGACCTCATAATGCTTGTTTGTGTGTTTGAATGACTGAATTGGGTGCTTGGAGGTTTGTGTGCGTTGCGTGCGTGATTGGGGGGAGAGGGGGGGGAGGGGGGGGGTCGCGCTGTGAGTTGATTCCATTTTTTTCTCGGTTTTTTTGGCGCTAATTTTGTGATATTTTGGGGAAGAATTTTGTAGATTGTGTGTTCACTTTCGTTTTGTTAATACCTTTTGATATCGTAAAAAAAAGGAAATAAGAATATCACATTGTTTATCTAAGTCAAGGAGGATTTATTGAACAGGTTCAGCTACCCGAAGCGAGAGTGGGGGGAGGGGGGAGGAGAGGGAGAGAGGGAGTAGAGAGAGATGGGGAGGAAGGAGAGGGGAGAGGGGGAGAGAGAGAAAGGAGAGACAGTGGGAGGAGAGAAGAGAGGAGAGGGGGGAGAAGGTAGGAGAGTAGAGATGGGAGCATAGGAGAGAGGAGAAAGAGGGGGAGCGGAGGCAGAGGAAAGAGGAGAGGGGCAGGGGGAGAGATGAGAGGGGCGGGGGAGGAGAGGAGAGAGGGGGGGAGAGGGAGAGTAGAAGGAGATGGGTGAGGCGTGACGCAACACCTTCACGATGTTCCTCTCGGTCAGCTGTTCGCTCAGGTGATCAGCTGATCTCCTTCTCCCTCGTTATAGTGACTTCCATTTTCACTTTCGTTTCACCTTTTTCCCATCGTCATTTTCTTGTTCTTTTTTCATATTTTCGGGAGAAGTAATTAACCTCTTAGGTAATCAAGATTGTAAGTGATTCTTGTGATTTTGTTTACATTATTATCGTCATATATGTATTTTTTACTGGTTTGGATTTCATAACGGGGTCTGGGTCTAATGAAGGCGAAAGGATTGCCTGAAGAAGTGACTTTATGATCTGCTGTTTGCCGAGATGATTAGCTCTGTATGTGTATCTGACCCTCCCCCTTCTCCCTTTCGCCTTTCGTCCTTCCCTCTTCTCTTTCACTCTTCCTTCTTCCCCTTTCGTTCTTTTTCCTTTCCTTTCTTCTTTTTCGTTCTTTCCCTTTCTTTCTTCTCCCCCTTTTGCATTTCTGCTCTTCCTTTTCCCCTTTCTACTCCTCTTTTCACCATTTTCCCATCCCTTCTTTCCCCTTTCCACTCCTCTTCCTTTCGTATTTTCCCTTGATCATTTTACCTATTCCCCATCCTTTCTTCTTTCCCCTTCTCCCTCCTCTTTCCTCGTTTTTTCCTTTCTCCTTTTCCCTTCTCTTTTCCAGTTTTTCCTTTCCCCCTTTCCCTCCTCTTTTCACCTATTTCCCCTTCTTCCATCCATTTTCCCCTCACCATTTCCCTCCCTTCCCCACCTTCCCTCCTTCCCTCCTCCCCCTACCCTCCCTTCCAATCATACACCACTCCTTTTCCCTTCTCTTTTCTCGTTTTTCCTTTCCCTCCTCTTTTCACCTATTTCCCCTTCTTCCATCCATTTTCCCCTCACCATTTCCCTCCCTTCCCCACCTTCCCTCCTTCCCCCCTCCCCCTACCCTCCCTTCAAACCAATCATACTCCAATCAGTGCATTGATTTGATTACAACCTCCGTCCGCGGCCTTGACCCAGTGGAGCTATACACACTGCTAATAAATGTTAAGCACCTTTTTATTATCTTTTTTTTTTTCTTTCTTTTGAAGCCAACGGATCGAAGGTGCGTGTTTTTTTTTTTTTTTTTTTATCGAGAAGAGTGGCTGAGTGATGACACATTTTCCACCACTCGATTAGAAAGTACGGTCGCGCAAAACGGATGAGACGAGTGAGTTATGGGAGGGGGGCGGGAGGAGGGGGGAGGTGGGGAGGTGGGGAGGGAGGGGAGGGGAAGAGGGGAGGAGGAGGGGGGGCGGATGATGCTATAGAGGCTGTGACCTCCGATTATTCAAGGTGTACGTTTGTTTATCCATCTGTCTGTCTATCATCTGTCTTTCTCATTCTCTCTCTCTCTCTCTCTCTTCTCTCTTCTCTCTCTCTCTCTCTCTCTCTCTCTCTCTATATATATATATATATATATATAATATATGTATATGTGTGGTGTGTGTGTGGTGTGTGTGTGTGTGTGTGTGTGTGTGTGTGTGTGTGTGTGTGTGTGTGTGTGTGTGTGTGTGTGTGTGTGTGTGTGTGTGTGTGGATGTGTGTGTTTGCTTTTGTTTATGCATGTTGATATACATATAAGTAAATAAATGCAGATAAGCATATATATATATATATATATATATATATAGTATATATATATATATATATATATATATATATATATATATATATATTATATATATATATATAGTTAGATAGATAGATAGATAGATAGATACATACATACATACATACATACATACATACATACATGTACACACGTATACACCTGTACGCATGCATGTGTCTGTCTGTACTTCGAGCATGTTTACATCATCCGTTCAGTCCGACCAATTCGCAATCGATCTCGCCGCCCGTCTCCCGCCGACCTTTCATTACCACTCGCCAAAGGTCCGTGTTCCCGCAGCCGAGTCTCCGCGGACGAGTGACCACAGCGGCCAAGTCACCTCACCCGTTGCCAGCGAGTAAATACATATTTGATTCAGTTACCGTCGCCATTAGCGCGCGTACGATAACTTGGACGCGAGGTGTACGATAGCCAGTCATGCGCAGTGTTTTGGTTTTGGGGGGGGTGTAGAGTTACGATAATGACCGTCAAGTTTATCTCATTAAGGAATTTATCTCTTCGTTCCGATATGTAAATGCATATCGTTAGCATTCGCCATTGATGCGTGTACGATAACTTGGACGCGAGTAGTACGATAGCCAGCCATGCGCCGTGTTTTGGTGGGGGGGTTGGCTGAGGTACGATAATGGCCGTGAAGTTTATCTCATTCGGGAGCGGACAAGAACAACGACAGCTGCACTTTGTCTGGATTGCAATGTTGCGCAATGTTGCTAAAAAAAAAAAGAGTAGCTCATTCACCTTCGTTCTCTGCTGGTGTAACTGCAACTTTTTTCCTTTTTAACCTCCCCGTCTGTGACATTGTTTATTTTTCTCTTTCTTGGCATTTTTAAAGTCTTATTTGGTCGCGATTTTTAAAAATTCTTGATTAACTTGTAGAGAATTTTTGTTTTCGTAAATTTGCTTTATGTAGTTGTAAAAAAACCTTTTTTATAGTATAATTTTTAATGTACTTGCAAATAAGTTTTTTTTTCATTCTTAGTATCAATTTCTGAATGGACTTATTAAGAAAATAACTTCTTATATCTTTACTATTAATCGTGCTGTTATTTTGACATGTTCTTGAACTCAATTTCTTTCGATAATATAACATTTAATTACTCATTTGTTACAATGACTTAACGCGCATTGCCTTTCTCACGTTTATCAACCATGACTAAATATAGGTTTGTAAATTTCTTGTATTTCCAAATATGTTAAAGGTAATGATGTCACAACTACAACTACCACAATTACTACAGCTATTACTGTCACTACTACAACTACTACAACTATTATTACTACTACCACTACTATTACCATTACTACTACTATTACTACTACTAATGTACTGCTAATCTTACTACTACTACTAACTACAACTGCTATTACTATTACTACTGCTGTGCTCCCACTACCGCTAATAATAATATAATAATAAAAATAATTATGGTCATTAGCACAGAACCCCAACAGCTTAAACAACCACAATAACAACAAAAACTCTAGTAACAACCTTAACAACAACCATACTAACAACAAGACAACCATACTAACAACAAAAATAACCATGGCAACAACCAAGACAACTACAACAATAACTAATAACCCAACAACCATAGCAACAACCACAGCAACTACTAACAACCGTAACAACAACTAACCAACAACAACTATAACCTAAAAACACAGCAACAACCATAACAATAACTAACCACCACAGCAACACCCTAACAACCCTAACAGCTCAAAATCACAAACAACACCTAACAACCCAACAACCCTGACAACAAAACAACCTTAACAACCCCAACCACAACCCTAACCCAACAACAACCCTAACAACCCATCAACAACCCTAACAACCCAACAACCCAACAACCCAAACACCCAACAACAACCCCAACCAACCCTTACAACCCTAACAACCCAACAACCACAGCAGCAACAACCCGAGCGGAATGCAGGCGCACCCCCCCCCCAGCACCCGGGTCAGACGCCGAGAGGAACATCGCTCGTTAGATCTTGATGGGTGGTTTTCCTCCCCCCTCCCCCTCCCCATTATTTCCCCCTCTTTATTCTCCATTATCTCTTTCCCTTTGCTTCTTCTTCTTTGTTTCCCATTATCTCTTCTCCCTCTTTATTCTCCATTATTTCTTCTCCCTCTTTATTCCATTATCTCTTCTCTCCCATTATCTCTTTTCGCTATTTATTCTCCATTATCTTTTCTCCCTTTTTATTTCCCATTATCTTCTTTCTCTTTATTTCGCCCTTTATTCTCCATTATCTCTTCTCCCTTTTTTTCCATTATCTCTTTTCGCTCTTTATTCCTTCTTTATTCTCCATTATCTCTTCTCCCTTTTTATTTCCCATTATCTCTTTTCGCTATTTATTCCCTCTTTATTCTCCATTATCTCTTCTCCCTTTTTATTCCCCAAATCTCGTCTTCCTCTTTATCCCCCATTATCTCTCCTCCCTCCATTATTTTCCCCTCTTCTGGATTATTTTGTCTTCTCGCCTCTTCCCATGATCTCTCTTCTCATTCGCTATTACTTCTTCTCGCTTTATCTCCCTTTCGCCTCTCTATTCCCTACCCTCTTTTCCTCTCTTCTCCCCTTCCCTCCCATCCACCCCCTTCCTTTTCCTCCCCTCTCTCCTCCTCTTCCTCCTTCCTTCCCTCCTATTTCCTCTCCTCTCCCCTCCCCTCCTCCCTCCCTTCCCTCATCCCCCCCTTCTCCTCTCCTTTCTCCCCTTCCCTCCCCCCCTCCCTCCCCTCCCTCCCTCCCTCATCCCCGCCTCCCCCTTTCTCCCTCCTCCTTCCCCCATCTCCCCCCCCCCTCCTCCCCCTTCCCTCATCCCCTCCATCCTATCCCCTCCCTCCCCCCTCCCTCCCCCCTCCTTCCCCTCCCTCCCCCCTCCTCCCCCTCCCCCTGACCCTGGGGCTGGGATGTTTACCAGCCGTCGAGTCACGTGACTGATGCAAGACGACTTAACAGGCGTCTTAATTGTCTCATTCTGGAGGCGATGCGATTGGGCAATGCGCTTCGGTGCCGGCTGGATACGCACGCACGCACACACGTACACGCGTATGTACGTACACACGCGCACGGACACGCGAGCGCATAAACCCGTACGCGCGCCGGCGGATATGGACATGTACTTGATACGTAACACACACACACATACACAAACTCATATACACGCGCACACGCACGCACACACACACACACACTCACACGCAAACACACACACACACACACGCACACACACACACACACACACACACACACACACACACACACACACACACACACACACACCACACACACACACACACACACACACACACACACACACACGCACGCACACGCACACAAACACACACACACCACATAACCACGTACACACACACAGTTTTTAACACATATCCTAAAACCACATACACGAGACCACATAATTCGAATAAAAATGAACTTCATCCTGAATTTCGTATTTTTCTCGCCAAATTTTCCTCATGCAAAAAAACCGCAATTTCTTCCACCATAAAAAAAAGGACACAGGTCACAACATGAAACCCAACGCACCATAACCACCATAGACCACCATAATTACCATAACTATTGACCATTCTCTCTGCCATCTTTTTAAAACAAATTTTACTCTTCACCCACACTTCCAACACCCACTATAACCCCCCTCCCACAACCCCACCATCCTCCCCCATTCCCATCCCCCATCATTAATCCCCTCCACCATCCTCCCCAACCTCCAACCCCCCACTATTTAACCCCCTTCCCCACCTCACATCTTCCCCCCAACCCCCACACCCATCCGATAAAATTCTGCCAAAATACTTCTAACACGATATTGCATATAGTGTGCAAGGCAAATAAATAAAAGTACCACAACACACACACACACCACACACACACACACACACACACACACACAACACACACACACACACACACACACACACACAACATATATAATATTATATATATATATATAATAATATATATATATATATATATTATTAATTAAAAAAAGTTAAGATAATAATAAATAAAACACAATGAACGATCACGTGCGGAATACGACGAGTGGTTAACGAAGATTTCGTTTGTTGTTTGCGGTTGGACATGGACATGGAGAGAGAGAGAGGGGGAGAGGGGAGGAGGAAGAGGAGAATGAGAAGGAGAGATGGAGAGGAGAGGGAGGAGGGAGAGGAAGGAGAGAGGGGAAAGAAGGAGGAGTAGAGGAAAGGAGGGAGGGGTAGAGGGAGGGGAGAAGGGAGGGAGAAAGGGAGAGGGGAGAGGAAGGGGGAGAGGGAAGGAGGAGAGAGAGGGGAGGAGAGGAGGAGAGGGGGGAGGGGGAGAGAGAGGGAGAAGAGAGGGAGGGAGAGAGAGGGGAGAAGGGGAGGAGGGAGAGAGAGGGGAGGGAGGGGAAGAGGAGGAAGAGGAAGAGGAGGAGAAGGGAGGGAGGGAGGGAGAGGGAGGGAGAAGGAGAGGAGGAGGGAGAGAGGGGAGGAGAGGAAGGGAGAGGGAAGAGAGGGGAGAAGGAGGAGGGAGAGGAGGAAGGGAGGGAGGAGAGCGAGGGAGAGAGAGGGAGAGGGAGAGGAGGGAGAGGGGGAAAGGAGAGGAGAAGAGGAGGGAGAGAAGGAGGAGGGAGGAGGGAAGGAGAGGGAGGAAGAAAGAGAGAGGGAGTGGAAGGAAGGGAGGAGAAGAGAGAGGAAAAGAGGAGGAAAGAACGAAAGGGAGGGAGAGAGAG
Source organism: Penaeus vannamei (assembly GCF_003789085.1). Lineage (NCBI taxonomy): Eukaryota > Metazoa > Arthropoda > Malacostraca > Decapoda > Penaeidae > Penaeus > Penaeus vannamei. Next base: position 7,823 of record NW_020869753.1, on the reverse strand, counting down.
AGAGAGAGAGAGAGAGAGAGAGAGAGAGAGAGAGAGAGAGAAGAGAAGAGGAGACGAAGAGAGAGAGAGAGAGAGAGAGACAGAGACAGAGACAGAAGAACAGAGACAAGACAAACAAAAAAGACAGAGACAGACAACAGACAGAGAGACCAAACAGCCAAAAGACAGAACAGACAAACAGACAACAGACAGAGACAGACACATCATCCATCCATCCACAGAGAGAGCCCTAAGGTGAACGGTCATCCATTGAAACGAGATGTCAATGCCACTTGTCTTTTTCATGTGAGTTGTAGTGGCGAAGGTAATGTTATTATCATTGTAATGGGTGTTGTAGTTGTAGTATTTGTTGTAGTTGTTACTGTTGTTGTCAATGGTTGTAGTGGTTAGAGGTGGTGATGGTAGTGGAGGTGGAGTTAGGGTTTAGTTGTAGGTGTTAAATGTGCTAGCGTGTTATTGTTGTTGTTTTGTCTTGTGTATTGTTACTGTTGCAGTGGTAGTGATTTATTGTTTTTTGTTTGTTTTTGTCATATTTGTTGTTATTATTGTTGGTGGTAGCTGTAGTAACGTAGATATTGTTGTTATTCTTGTCATCATCATCGTCATTACTGGCTTTGCGGATAGGCCTATCTGTCACTTATTGTAGCTGTTATTACAATTATCATTAACGTTTCTAATGGTTTGTTAAATGACAATAAAATCGCATTGGAATTCCAGTTAAGTTAATTTTGCGAGAGACAGAGACGAAGACGAAAAAATAATATATAAAGAAAAAGAGAAAGACAGAAACAGGAGAAAGAAAGAACCAGAAACAGGCCAAACAACAGAACAAACAAACACAGAAGAATCACACACTCACAAAAAAACGATATTTAAAAAATAATAATAAATACTCATATAAACAAAACAAGAAAACAACTAACAGGAACGTACGAAATATAATAATCAAATCCAAATAGTTTTTGAATGGCGTTGTGATGGAGGGACCGGATGGGGGGGGGGGGTAGGGGAGAGACAGGGGAAGTTGGTAAGGAGGGGGGAAGGAAATTGCAAGGGGGGGGCAAGGAGATACAGGGGAAGGGAGGGAGAGAAAGGGGTTAAAGTGGCAGTAATAAGGGGGAGGAAGAAGGAGAGACAAGGAAGGGGGAGACAAGAGAAGGGGAGAGTAAGTGAAAGGAAGAGTAGTAGGGAGAAGAGAGAGAGAAAGGAAAGAAGGTGAGGGGGTGGAATGTAAAGCGACAGTCGTGTAGAAACAGAGAAGATGAAGGTAGACGAAGAAAAAACAAACAAACAAAAAAAATAAAAATAAAAACATGGGAGAGGAGAAGGGCTGATAAAGAAGGACGCAAAGACCCCAAAAGAGGGAGAGAAAACTAAAAGTCGTAAAGTGGCAGAGGAGGGGGAGGGTAGAAGGATGTCGGGGGGGGGGGGTATCGGGAAAAGAGGAGGGAGGGGTAAAGGGGGGGGAGGGGGAGTGTCACGTGTGATGTAATGGGGACAAAAGTCTATGACAATGACAGCAGGGCGGCAGAGCGAACACACATCCTTTGTGAGGCAGAGAGAGAGAGAGAGAGAGAGAGAGAGAGAGAGAGAGAGAGAGAGAGAGAGAGAGAGAGAGAGAGAGAGAGAGGAGAGAGAGAGACAGAGGAGAGAGAGAGAGAGAGAGAGAGAGAGAAGAGAGAGAGAGAGAGAGAGAGAGAGAAGAGAGAGAAGAGAGAGAAGAAGAGAAGAGAAGAAGAGAGAGAGAGAGAGAGAAGCAAACATGTGGAAAAAATGTGCTTTGTTTTCTTTTCGCTGCCAAAGAAATTAGCTAATCGGGGGGGGGGGGGGAGTCGAGGGTCACTGCAACTATTATTGTTGTATTTGTTAATGTTGTTGTTGTATATTTTATTGTTGTTTACTTTGAAGTTGACATTGATGTTGATGACGTTGTTGCTGATGTTTTTGTAGTTGTTACGTGTTATTAATGTTGATATTTCTATTAATGTTCATGTTTTTGTTGTTTTTATTGTTAGCAATGATGTTGTTTTTATTATTAGAATTAATATTAATGGTATTGTTTTTATTATCAGAATTAATGCTGCTGTTGTTGATGTTGTAACTTTGTCGTTGTCATTACTGCTGTCAAAGTTGTTATAGATGTTGTAATCACTGCCATTGTTAAGATAACGGAAGGAATGTTATTATGTAAGAAGCCGTTATAAAAGTAGATGCATTATCCTAGCAATAGATGATAATTATTGTTGTTGTAATAGTAAATGTGTTGTTGTAGGAGTAGATATCTGTTATCATTTTAAATCCATATATGTTGTTGATGTTGCTATAGTGAAATATAGGTTGTTATTTTATGTTGTAGTGTTAGCCTATATATGTTATCTATTGTGGTTGTAAATTAAATTTCTTGTTAATAAATGTTCTGTCTTATTAGTGTATTTACCTTATCTTTATTACTATTATTATTATTTTGTGGTGACAAATTAGCATGAACAAAGGAACAAATGAAAAAGGAAGATATGGACAAAAAAATAGCAGTGAACAAATGAACAAATGGATAAAGGAACATGCACAAAAAATAGTACTGAACAAATGAATAAAGAAACATATGGACAAAAAATAGCACTGAACACATGAGCACGTGAACAAAATGAGTACATAGACAAATAACCCAAATAAGTTGATGACTAAATGAACAAATGAACATGCCAATTATGTAGCTGTCACACCATGTCATTAGCACTATAATCACCCAAATTTGCAACCCAGAAAGGCATTAGCACGAAGTTCTCTGCTCTGCTCACTAAGGTATGCAATTGCAATACAGATGGTACATGCAAACACACGCACACACACACGCACACACACACACACACAACACACACACAACCACACACCACACACACACACACACACACACACACACACACACACACACACACACACACACACACACACACATACACACACACACACACACACCACACATATATACCACATACACATACACATACACACACACACACACACACACACACACACACACACACACACACACATATATATATATAATATATATATATATATATATATATATATATATATATATATATATATATATTCTATATCTTTATATAATTCTAAATATCTAAATCAAATAAAAACCCTTGCACTTATAATAACAAATACACACATAACAAATACATCTTCTTTGTCACATTTCTGTTGAATAACAAACAATCATTTATGAATGTATCAACATTTTTTTTCTTTCTTCTTTCTTTACATTTCTGTTATGAATGTATCATGTATCAACATTTTTTTTCTTTCCTTTCTTTACATTTTCTGTTATGAATGTATCATGTATCAACATTTTTTTTTTCTTTCATCCTTTCTTTACATTTTCTGTTATGAATGTATCATGTATCAACATTTTTTTCTTTCTTCTTTACATTTTGTTATGAATGTATCATGTATCAACATTTTTTTCTTTCTTTCTTTACATTTTCTGTTATGAATGTATCATGTATCAACATTTTTTTCTTTCTTTCTTTCTTTACATTTTCTGTTATGAATGTATCATGTATCAACATTTTTTTTCTTTCTTTCTTTCTTTACATTTTCTGTTATGAATGTATCATGTATCAACATTTTTTTTTCTTTCTTTCTTTCTTTACATTTTCTGTCAAGGTCTCGCCACAATCACGTACAATTCCTTGCATTGCAGCGCCGTCGCGAATTTTATGCACACCTAAAATAAAGATTGCAACACGAGCCGACGCGAAATCAGCACGCGTTCCGACTTTACCTTGTTTCTTATTGTTGCACGTGTTGCAAGCCTCTTCTTCCCTCCCCTCCCCCCCTTTCCCCTTTCCCCTCTCTCTCTGTTCCTCTTTCTTTCCCCTTCCCCCCTCCCTCCTTTTCCGCTCATCGTCCTCCGCTTTAAGCTCTTCTTCACCTCCCCCCTTCTCTTCTTTCTTTCTTTCTTTCTTTCTTTCTCTCTCTCTTCTCTTTCTCTTTCTCTTTCTCTTTCTCTCTTTCTCTTTCTCTTTCTCTTTCTCTTCTCTTTCTCTTTCTCTTTCTCTTTCTCTTTCTCTTTCTCTTTCTCTTTCTCTTTCTCTCTCTCTCTCTCTCTCTCTCTCTCTCTCTCTCTCTCTCTCCTCCCCTCCTCCCCTCCCCCTCTCCATTCCCCCATCCTTCTCCCCCTCCTCCTTCCCCTCCCCGCTCCTCCCTCCCTTAGCCCCTCCCCTCCCCCTCCCTAAGCCCCTCCCCCCTCCCTCCCTAAGCCCCGCCTCCGCCCGCAACCTTGAACAGCTGTGCGTGCTGTCAAATCCAGTTGTATTGCCGCGGGGTTGGCTGTCACCGTTGCCAGCGCGGGGGTCGATCCTGCGCAGTGTGTTGACCTTTTCGTGGCAACAACAACGACGGAAGGAACAATAATAACAAAGATGATAATAACAAAAACAAAAAAAAAAAGGACAACAATAATGATAATATCAACAAAATATTAAACAATACTAACATATACAACAACAATTAACTTAACAATACTAACATTAAACAACAATATTATTAACAATAACACTAACATTAACAACAACAATAATAAAACAATAAAACAACAAAACAACATACAACATCAACAACAACAGAGGACGACGAAGACACTTTTGAACAGAAAAGAGGAGTGAAAGTGAGGAGTTTGTATTGGTAAGATACTCTGGTTAAGAGAGGCAGGGGCGGAGTACTACACACACACACACACACACACACACACACACACACACACACACACACACACACACACACACACATATATATATAGAGAGAGAGAGAGAAGAGAGAGAGAGAGAGAGAGAGAGAGAGAGAGAGAGAGAGAGAGAGAGAGAGAGAGAGAAGAGAGAGAGAGAGAGAAGAGAGAGAGAGAAAGAGAAAGAAAAAAGGGAGAGAGAGATAAAGAAAGAAATAAAGAGAGAGAGAGACGGAGGGAACAAGACAAAAAAAAACAAACAAAAACAAGACGAAAAAACAACTAAACACACACACACACCACAAAAAGAAAATATCCCAAAAAAGGAATAAAACTCCATTACTCTTATTAAAACATTTTTGTCTATCTCAGTGACGTCACAGATCATGACGTCACATGCCGGATTCCTTTGCTCTTTCTCTCGCTTTCGTAACACTCGCTATCTCTCTAATTATCCTCATTATCCTCACTTTTCCTCATTAAGACCTTCATCCTAATTGCTGTTGTTGTTTTTTTGTTTGTTTTTTCGATCGCAAATATAAGTTATTGATGTAATGGTCGGTTTTTTTTTGTTAATTAATTCTCTTTAGAATTATTTTGATCGGCAATATTTAGGTTTTAATTTAATCATCACTATTTTATTGAATTATTTACTTGTGGTTGTTCTTCCTTTTTCACATCAATATCTTTGTAATGTTTGATTTCTTTTTTTTTTTTTCCCAATTCTTGACGACAATTCTTAACTTCAACATTTGTCACTTTTAAAATTACGGATTTCTTAAGATCAACATTATAACATTTAACATTCTTATCCTGAACAACTGCTTAAAATATGTCGTCCCATTGTGACTGTCATAGCCCCTTGTCATGACATCTTTATTCATATATCTTTTATTCTTTCATCTCCTGTTTCATTATACATTCCACTACGTAAGATTAAGATTATCATCGACCTTGTGATTCCATTGTTAAAAATCTGATATCATTTTGATTCATTTTTTCCCACTTCTGACTTCCGACCGAGTGGCAGGGTCGGCCATTGAACTATTTAAGACTGTTTGTACTAGTTTCATGTCGTCTGAACATTCTTGAACATTCTCTTATTACTCTTATTACTCTCCTCTAATTCTTCCTTTCCTTATTCCACCATTCTTGTTTCTCTTTGCCTCTCCTTCCCATCCTTCCCCCCACCATCATCATCATCTTTCCCCTATTGCTCATTCCCTATCCTTCTCCTCTTTCTCCTCCCACCCCTCCTCCACCCACCCTTTCTCCACCCACCACCCTTCCTTCCCACCCACCCTTCCTTCCTCCACCCTTCCTTCCTTCCTCCTGCAGGAGCGGTGACGCGGCGGACACGAAGGTCGGAGTCACGGCCTGACGACGTCCCAGGAGCCGGTCGAGGGTGACTGGCACGGCGCTACTCCACCTTGACGGCAAGACACGCAGACTTGGAGACAAAGACACGCGCGCAGACAAAAGACAAGGAGGCTGCGAGACACGCGATGCAGATAGGGAGACAAGGCGAAAGGAAACGGGTGGTTAAAGGAAAAGCGAAGAAGAAAGAAGAAGAGAAGAAGAAGAAGAAGAAAAATAGACAAAAGAGGGGAAAGAAGAAGAAGAAATAGACATAAAGAGGGGAGGGGAAAGAAGAAGAAGAAGAAATAGACATAAAGAGGGAAAAAAAAGAAAAGAAGGAAGAAGAAGAAGAAGAAGAAAGAGCAAGCAAGGGAAACAGGTTGGATAAACAAAGGCAAAAAAAAAAGAAAAGAGAAGAAAGAGGAGGAAAAAAGAGATAGGCAAAAGGAAACAGGTGGATAGACAAAGGTAAAAAAACAAAAAAGAAAGAAAAAAAGATTGCAAAGACACGCATAGACGAATGTCTTAAAAAATAAAATAAGAATAAAAAGACAGACACGTACGAAGACATAAAGATATAAAGACACGCGCTCAGACAAGGAGACTTAAAGACACGCACAGACAGAAGACAAAAAGAATTAAAGATGAATGCACAAGACAGAGAGACACACGACAAAGACAAAAATTTTCCAGTAGACAGATGGATAGGTACGTAAGAGGCAAATGATAAAGAAAGAAAGATAGATAGATAGACAGAAAAGGGAAAAGATAGACAGATAGACAGAAAAAAGAAAAGATAGAGAGACAGAAAAAGGAAAATATAGACAGGAAAAGGGAAAAAAACCTCACAGGTTTCCCAAAAAATGAAAGAAAAAGAAAACAATAATAATAATAATAAAATAAAACCCACATACACAAATAAATAGTTCCAAGCAATTTCCAAAAATGAGGCCAATCGCCATGACCTTGTCCCGAGGAAAGAAAAAAAAAAAAAAAAAAATACCGCTTGTTCTGGCCAGATATTTGACCTCTCAGTTATAAGGGGGGGGGGGGGGTAAGGGGGCAGGGTAAAGGGAGTGGTAGGGAAAAGGAGATGAAGGGAGAAAAGGAAGAAAGGAAAAAGAAAGAAAGAGGAGGGGGGGGAGAGGTGCAGGAGAGAGAGGATGGAGGAGAAAAGGGTGAGATGGGAGGAGGGAAGAAGATGGGTGAAGAAGGAAGAAAGAAAAAGAAAGAGAGGGGGATGAAGAAGAGAAGAGGAAGAGAAAGGGAGTGAAGAAGAGAGGAGAAAAGAAGACGATAAAAGAGAAGAAGAAATGAAAGGAGAAGAAGAAGAGGATAAAAAAGCCAATAAACAACATTCATCGCCACAAATAAAATAAGACAAAATAAACAAAAATCAATTAATTAAATAAATAAATAAATAAGATAAAAAAGTACGCATTTCCCACGACGACACAACCTCTCCCAAACGCATCTCTCGCAGGAGGCGCTGACGGCTGACCCAACAAAACCTATCCGATGACCTTGTGTCCAAAAACCTGCTCGAGAAACACCACCGAAACTTTGAGAAATCCCTTTGTCTCTCTCTCTCTTCTCTCTCTCTATCTTGTTATTCTATCTCGATCTCGATCTCGAATCTTCTTATTTCTCTTAATTTTTGGCTAAATTTCTCTCTATCTTCCTCTTTTTTTCTTTCTTTTTTTCTTCTTTCTGAGTTTTT
>NW_020869752.1:12500-17999 GCF_003789085.1 Penaeus vannamei | reverse complement strand
CTCCCCGAATTTTCCTTCTCCACCTCTCTCTTTTCTCCTCTTTCTCCATCCTCCCTCTTCCTCCCTTCTTCTCTCCACCTTTCCCTCTCCCTCTCGCTTATCGAGAAGAGGGAAAAGAGAAAGAGAAGGGGGAGAGGAGGAAGAGAGGGAGAGGACGAGAAGGAGGGATAGAGAGAGAGGAGTGGAGAATGAGAGAGAGAGAGAGGAGAGGAGAGGAGGGGAGGAAGAGGGAAAGCAGAGAAGAGGGGAGAGATAGAGGAGAGAGAGAGACAGAAGAGGAGGGAGATGAGAGAGGAGGCGTGATGAGGAGAGACGGCCGAGGGGAGAGGAGGAGAGAGAGGAGAGAGAGAGGCGACAGCGGACAGCAACGACCGAAGATCCGAGATATAGGATAGAAATTAGACCAGATAGAAGAATAGATAGAGAGTGAGTGGTTGTGTGAGAGAGAGAGAGACATCAGAGGAGAGAAGTGTTTGTGTGGAGAGAGAGAGATTAAGAGACGGGAGAGAGAGAGAAAGTGGGTGGGGAGGAAGTGCTTAGGCTCTAAAACGCAAAAACCATATTACAGTTAAACTTGATTTCTTGGAATGAGAGAGATGAAGAAGGCTGAGGACGGAGGAGAAGGTGGTTGGGAGCTTGGCTGGCTTGCGAGGGGTGGAGGAGGCGGCAAGGAGGAGGATGGAGGAAGAGGGAACGGGAAGGGTGGGGAGGACAGGAGAGAGCAGAGGAACGAGGTGGCGGGAGAGAGAGGGGAAGGAGGTAGGGCGGAGGGGAAAGGATCTTCTATTCTTCCTTCCTTACTTCCTCCCTCCTCCTTCCTCTTCATCTTTTCCTCCTTCCTCTTTTCCTTCCCTCATCTTCCTTCTTCCCTCCCTCAATCTTCCTCCCTTTGTCCCTCTTCCTCCTTTCTTTCCCATACTCTCCTCACCTCCTCCCTCCCTCCCTCTCCCTCGCCTCCCCAATCTTCCTTCCTTCCTCCCCTTCTTTCTTTCCTCCACCTTTTCCCTTCCTTTGCCCCCCTTCTTCCTTTTCTTCTCATCTTTTCTTCCTCCTTTCTTTCACTCCACACCCTAGAGAAAGTGTTTACGTGAGACAGCCACCACCAAAGAGGCAGGCATTTATTCACAGCCTTAAAAAAGAGCAAATAATTTTTCACCCTCTGTTTACAAGCTGTCTGCCACTTGAGACATGCACTTATGTATACTGTATAATGGTCGCTCGTATTCCTGTGTGCAGTGGTGTTAGCTTTCTTTTGAATCGACCCTTAATGAAAAATTCCCTGTTATCTTTGGTTAGTCTGTCTGTTGTGTCGTCTGTATCCTCTTTCTGTAAAAAAAATCTTTTTTTCTGTTGTTCTTATCATGTCAATCGGTCCTTACTTTAAAAAAAATCTCATGGACTGTCTCTGTCTGTCTGTTCATCTGTCTGTCTGGTCTGTCTGTCTTCTATCTGTCTGTCTGTCTATCTCTCTCTGCTCATCTGTCCCTCTCTCCCTCCCTTCTCCCCCCCCCCCCCCCTCTCTCTTCTCTCTCTCTCTCTCCCTCTCTCTCTCTCTCTCTCTCTCCTTCTCTCTCTCTCTCTCTCTCTCTCTCTCTCTCTCTCTCTCTCTCTCTCTCTCTCTCTCTCTCTCTCTCTCTCTTCTCTCCTCTCTCTCTCTTCTCTCTTCTCATTCTCTCTCTCTCTCTCTCTCTCTCATATCCTCCCTCTCTCCCTCCTCTCCCTCCCTCCCTCCCTTCCCCCTCCCTCCCTCCTCCTCTCCTTCCCTCTCCCTTCCCTTTCCCTTCCTCCCTCCTTCCCTTCCCTCCCTTCCCTTCCCTCTTCCCTTCCCTCCTCCTTCCTCTCTCTCTCTCTCTCTTCACCTACATTCTCCTTCCAATATCTGCTTCCTCCTGCCCTTCTTTTCTCCAGTTTAAAATTCATATTCCAAATGTCACTAACCACACCAGTATGGAGGTGGATGCCTGTGCCTTCATTCATTTCCTCCTACTCCACCCCCCCACTCTCTTTCTCTGTCTCTTTCTCTTTCTATTTCTATCTCTATTTCTATTTTTTTCGTTCTTTCTTGTCTCTCTCTCTCTCTGTCTCTTTGTCTATCTTTCTTTTTCTCTTTTTCTCTCTTCTTTCTCTCTGCTTCTCCTCTCTCTCCTTTCTTTCATTCTCTCTCTCTCTGTCTCACTTTCTTTCGTTATCTTTTCTTCTCACTTTCTCACTACCTCAGACTCTCTCTCACTCTTCATTCCACCCTCTCTAACTCTCTCTCTCTCTCTCTCTTTCGCTCCCTCTTTTTCCTCACCCTCTCCCTCTTTTCTTCTCTCTTCCCCTTCTCTCTTTCTGTGTGTGTATCGGGGTCAAGCATTTTCACTCACCTCCTGCCATACTCAGTCACGAATTTTTTAAAAGACATTTTTTTCTCTCTTTTTTATCAAAACTTTTACTTTCTCTCTAGACATTTTCTAAACATAAACCACCCATGATAATAAAAATAAAAATATCAGTACCAGCAATCACCTTAAGATCAATCCTAAAAGACACACCATTATCTAAAGTAATAATATTTAACGACGTTTTAATTTGTCGAAGTCTCCCGCGAAGCATAGAAAACGGGAAGAGGAGATTCGTCATTTACATGCGCTGTGTAAACCACTTTCATTTTTACTCCTTACCCTCGAGATGTAATTTTTTTTTTTTTTTTTTTTTTTTTTTTTTTTTTTTTTTTTTTTTTTTTTTGCTCTTGTGGTGGGCCTAAGAAGGTTTAGGCTCTATGCCCGTCAGTTTAATTTTTTTCTTCTTCTTTTTTATCTCGGGTTCACTTTCTCTCTCTTTCTTTCTCTCTTTTCATTCATTCTTCCTTTCTCTTTCTTTCATTCTATCTGTTTGTTTCTTTTTCTGTCTCTGTGGCTCTCTTTGTCTATTAATCTAGCTATCTATCTATTTCTCGTTATATCTAACTATCTATTTCTTTGACTCTCTCTTTCCCACCCTCTCTATCTCTTTCTCCCTTTCCCTCCTTTCCTTTTTCCTCTCCTCCCTCCCTCCCTTTCTCCCTTTTTCCCTCTCCTCCCTCCTTCTCCTCCCTCCCTTCCTTTCCCTCTCTCCCTTCCCTCCTCCCCTCCCCTTCCTCCCCCCTCCCTCCCTCCCTTTCCCTCCTCCCCCTCTCCTTTTCTCTGTCTCCCCTACATTATTCTCACGTCTTTTCCCACGCTCTTCATTTGCACTCTACCCCCTTCTGCCTCCGCCGGTCGTTGAAACATGTTTACACATGTTTGCGGTGAAAAAATGCGTCAAAAGCCAACGCTTCTGGCCTTGCGTATGGGGGGGGCGAAAAAGGGGGGAGGATGGGCGGAGGGGAGGGGGAGGGGAGGGGGAGGAAGGGGGCGGAAGGGAGGGGAGGAGGGGGGAGGAGGGGGCGGAAGGGGGAGGGGAGGAGGGGGGAGGGGGGGAGGGGGAGGAGGGGCGGAAGGGGAGAGGGGGAGGAGGGGGCGGAAGGGGAAGGGGGAGGGGCGAAGGGGAGAGGGAGGAGGGGGCGGAAGGGGGGGAGAAGGGGGGAGGGAGAGGGGGGCGGAAGGGAGGGGGAGGAGGGGCGGAAGGGGGAGGGGAGGGGAGGAGGAAGGGCGAAGGGGGGGAGGGGAGGGAGGGAGGGAGGGGAGAGGAGTAGGGGGTGTAGTTATATTGTTAGTGCGCGGCAACTTTTGGTAACATCTGTGTACTACTTGAGAATGTTTCGACGTTGTACTTAAATTAGCAGGGGCGTGATTATGGTAGGAGGAGGGGGGAGGAAGGGGAGGGGTGTGTTGGGGGTAGAGGTGCTTGGGGCTTTCATTTCAATCTTCTTATCAATTATTTTGTTTTTCTATTGATTTTATTTATTCTTTGAATCGAAAGGATGGATTGTGATTTTTTTTAGTCGTAACCAGGACTAAAGTAGAAAAAAAGTGTCATTTCAGTAAAAAATCAGGAAGGGAAAATCGTCCATTTTTTTTTTTTTTTTTTTTTTATCTGGGAAAAAAAAAAACAGAAAAGAAAAAAGGTCTCTTATTCTATCAAAAACAGAAAAAGTGTGTGGGGGGGGGGGGTCCTTCAAGTCAAAATCTAATTTAAAGAAAATCTGTGAAAAAAAACTGCCCATCTTTCCTGCTCTTAATATTAATAACAACAGCAACAACTACAACAACAATAATAATAATAACAATAATAACAATAATAATGATGATAGTAACTGATAATGATAACACAAAATAAAAATGATAATAATAATCTTTATTTCAGCCATAAAACCACACGTAGATAAAATTGACATAAAAAGAGGTTGCCAGTTTCAGAAAACAGAAAACAGTTTCGTGGTTTCAGAATACTTGGGTTCTGTTGCATCACCTAAAGGAATTTTGCTGAAAGGGATGTTTTCAAATGTCACGTACGCACATCTTGGTTTGAAAGTTACTGGTTTTAACGGTCTTTTTTCATGTGTTGCTTTGGTAGAGTTTTCTCTTAAAAAAAAAAAAAAAAATGATTAAAAAAATAACGGTCTCTTATTGTGGCAGTATTGCTTTGGTAGAATTTTATTTTAAAGAAATGATAAATGGATTAAATAAAGGAGGGGAAAAATCAAACGTTTTAGGTCGTAAATAGCATCAAAGTGCTAACCTGTCTTGCATCGCTCGAATCAAAACTAGCAAGAAAACGCTTTGTCATACATCACTCAATACCTAGCACAAAGTCGCTAACTTGTCATACATCACTCAATACCTAGCACAAAGTCGCTAACTTGTCATACATCACTCGACTCAATACCTAGCACAAAGTCGCTAATTGTCATACATCACTTACCTAGCACAAATCGCTAACTTGTCATACATCACTCGACTCAATACCTAGCACAAAGTCGATAATTTGTCATACATCACTCGACTCATTACCTAGCACAAAGTCGCTAACTCGCTATACATCCCTAGCACAAAAACCGCTAACCGGCCCTCCGTCACTCAACCTTAGCAACATCGAGCCAGTCCTGCATTGCTCGCTCCAAACTAGCACAAAACCGCTACCTTTCCTTCTCAGCGCTTAACCAATAGGTCAGGTAAATCTCCCTGGGGCTTGTGTGTGTGTGTGGTGTGTGTGTGTGTGTGTGTGGTGTGTTGTGTGTTGTGTGTGTGTGTGTGTGTGTGTGTGTGTGTGTGTGTGTGTGTGTGTGTGTGTGTGTGTGATTGTTTGTTGGAGTCTGTGCGTGTTAATGTATATATTTGTTTACATGTATACATGTTCATGTGTGCGAGTGAATATTAGTGTGAGCGTGTGTGCGTGTGTGTGTGATTGTTGGAGTCTGTGCGTGTTTATGTATATATTTGTTTATATGTATACATGTGTATGTGTGCGGGTGAATATTAGTGTGAGCGAGTGTGCGTATGTGTCCATGCGTGTGTGTACGAGTGCCCACGTGCGTGTATGTGTATATGCGTACGTATTGCATGTATGCGTTTGTAGTGAGCCTGTGTTATGTGTACG